>BRDA01066946.1:0-43676 GCA_036984385.1 Crenuchus spilurus | reverse complement strand
TCATGGGTCTTCCAGCAGGACAATGACCCCAAACATACTTCAAAAAGCACCCAGAAATGGATGGACAAACAAAGCGCTGGAGCGTTCTAAAGTGGCCAGCAATGAATCTGGATCTAAATCCCATTGAACACCTGTGGAGAGATCGTAAAATTGCTGTTGGGAGAAGGAACCCTTCAAATATGAGAGACTTGGAGCAGTTTGCAAAAGAAGACTGATCCAAAATTCCAGTTGAGAGGTGTAAGAAGCTTGTTGATGGTTATAGGAAGTGATTGATTTCAGTTATTTTTTCCAAAGGGTGTGCAACCAAATATTAAGTTGAGGGTGCCAATAATTTTGTCCGGCCCATTTTTGGAGTTTTGTGTGAAATTATGTCAAATTTGCCATTTTTTCCTCTGTTTTTTGTGTTGTTCCAATACACACAAAGGAAATAAACAAATGTACAACAAAACATGTGTAATAATATTCTGGGAGAAATACTTCATTTTCTGGAACAAAAAAATTCAGGGGTGCCAACACTTTCGGCATATATACAGGGGCTGGACAATGAAACTGAAACCCCTGTCATTTTAGTGTGGGAGGTTTCATGGCTAAAATGGACCAGTCTGGTGGCCAATCTTCATTAACTGCACATTGCACCAGTAAGAGCAGAGTGTAAAGGTTCAATTAGTAGGGTAAGAGCACAGTTTTGCTCAAAATATTGCAATGCACACAACATTATGGGTGACATACCAGAGTTCAAAAGAGGACAAATTGTTGGTGCACGTCTTGCTGGCACATCTGTGACCAAGACAGCAAGTCTTTGTGTCTAAATATTATTGAGCCACTTTGGGGTGTTTTGGAGGAGCGAGTCAGGAAACGGTTTCCTCCACCAGCATCACGTAGTGACCTGACCACTATCCTGCAAGAAGAATGGCTTAAAATCCCTCTGACCACTGTGCAGGACTTGTATATGTCATTCGCCCTATTCACAATCCCACAATTCCATGCGCGACCGGCAACATCCGATGTAGTTGTTTACATAATGGCAGCAGTGAATTTGTCGGCAGGAGAGTTTAAAATACGTAGAAACAAGCCAATCAGGGTTCTAGATGTTGTGTACCACAATGCAGTAATCGGCAACGGCTAGACAAACAACAGCAACAGAAAAGATCGTACTATAGGTTTCCTAAAGATACCACATTAAGGAAAACTTTGGAAGATTCCATCAGGCTTGAAAACTGGTCAGCAAGTGACTATGACAGAGTGTGTTCTGATCATTTTGTTGGAGGTAGGTTACTGCAAACATTATTTTATTCTACCCTAATTACACACCGAAATATATACTGCACTGATAAATAAATAGGCCTCTAATGATATAAACATACACTGGCTGGCTTGATTAGGCCATGCAGGGCCATAGCCTAGGCGTGGCTTATGTCCTATTTCATAATGTGACATTTGTAGGGCTATCCACCAGATGAATTCATTTTTGGCTATTTTCATAAAAAATGTGTACCACAAATTGTGCGTGATAGTGTAGCTTAGTATTGATAGCATGCAACAGGATAGCTTGCAACGTGTTTACACTAAAAACCCACTGCATTAACTGAAAATACAAGTTGACACAACAATATATGATGTTTAATATCCAAAGAAATATTATCTGCATATAGTTACAAAAGCTAGTAGATATCACGTAAGTATTTACTTACCAAATAAAGTTGTAAACAGTTTATGTAGCGTAGCTGGCATAGACAAACAAGAGAAAATGTAAACCGGATGTTGCCGGTTGCGCGGTGCATTCTGGGATTTGTGAATAGGGCGAATTCCCAAGACGAATTGATGCTGTATTGGCAGCAAAAGGAGGCCCTACACCATACAAATAAATTATTGTGGTCTAAAACCAGGTGTTTCAGTTTCATTGTCCAACCCCTGTATATGCCCATGTGCTATGTCAGGTTTTTGTGTTTTACAAAATCAGACCAAAATGAATTCCTTCAATGTTTAATGTGACCCATGATCTGTACAATTCCACTGAAACACAGACTGAAATCATATAGAGGGTTAAAAAAAACAAAAATAATATGGTAAGTATGGGCACTTTGTAATTGGGGGCTAGGCTATGTTCAGAATGAATTGATCACATTAAAACTCTTCTTAAATGATAGTTAATACACAATTGCCATCATATATAGTCATTCTGATTAACCCAAAATTACGTTCAGCTGTTCTAGTAGGATTTTCTTGATATTTGATCAGTTGTAACTTCCAGCAAAAGCCACAGAGCTTATAAATTATCAAAGGGATCTCATTGTTGAAAGACACTGATAAAAAGACAAAAGCCCAGACCGAAATCCAATAGAAAATCTGTGGGTTGACCTGAAGAGGGATGTACACAGGAGATGTCATCACAATCTGACAGATCTGGGATGCTTTTGCAAGGAAGAGTGGGCAAAGATTGTCAAGTCAAAATGCCATGCTGATACACTCCTACCCAAAAAGTCTGAATTCTGTCGTAAATTTAAAGAGCACTTCAACAAAATATTAGTTTAAGGGTGTCCATATTTATGCAACCATATTAGTTTAGTTATTTGTTTTAATTTTTCCACCCTAAAAGATTTCAATTTATGTTTCAATGGAATTGTGCAGATTGTAGGTGACATTAAAGGTGAAAAAAGTACTGAAAATATCAATCTTTTTCAGATTTTTTAAAATCATAAAACCTGGAATTTAATGAGGTACCCAAAACCTTTGCATTCTACTGTGTATGTACTGAAATTGGTACTCATATCAGACAATAATGACAGTTATACAGTGAAACTAAATAACAACATTAAAACTAGTGCATAAATGAATAATGGTTCTGTTTTCTGTCTGGCCAATGATTGCAACATCTATCAGCTTACATTTGAGAGAAGGAGGTGACTATGGGGCCAACCCCTCACCTGAAACACCATCCTAACTCTATAGACCTATGGCAGTTTAGAGATGGAGCTCCAGGGTCAGCTTAAAAGGGCTCCAGTGATCCACACAGAACTCTACATGTCTGAGCTAGGTGACATGTCTGAGATGATGAATGGGGTGAACACACAGGCTTATTAACCCAAACTGACTCTTCTGGACTCTGAAAAGATCTGAAGCTACTAGTAGTAGAAGACACAGTACTCAGGTGTGCTCATTTATGTTTGATTAGGAGCTTGGTACTATGCACTATGCACAATAATGTTTAAAAGAAAGTACTTTGGATTGCTCAAGTCAGTGTCTGTGCATTGTCTCTGTGCTAAGCTAAGCATCTAGCCACCCTCCACAGGTGGGCGGAGTTTCCATGTTCTCCCCGTGTCCGCGTGGGTTTCCTCCGGGAACTCCGGTTTCCTCCCACAGTCCAAAAACATGGAGATCAGGTTGATTGGATACTCTAAAAATTACCCTGGTGTGTGTATGAATGTGTATGTCTGTGTATGTATGTATGTATGTATGCCCAGATATGGTTGGCACTCTGTCCTGCGTGATCCCTCTAGTGCTCGATGCAGTCCTCCAGGTGGACGGTCGATTCCAGTTGAGAGTACGCTGTGCGCGACTGGCTGCCGCTTCTCGCTGGAGTGTGTGTATGAAGTGTTGATTGTAAAGCGTCCTTGGGTGTCTAGAAAGGCGCTATATAAGTGTAATGTGTATGTGTATGTATGTATGTACAGGTGGGCATCACAAGAAAATAGAACAAAATGGTCAAAACAGGCTAAATAAAGTGTATAAAGAATTTTTATAGCATTGAGCATGGTCCATTATATGCATTAATTGCAACCTGATGTAATTATAGTTACATATTAAAAGTTTTAAGTTAATAAAATAAAACATGAATGTTATTAATGTCATCCTGCATTAACTTCACTTCTACCATTTGCAAACGTCTTATGTTCAGTCATTTTCTTTCTAGACCAGAAAAAAGACCAGCAGCACAGTTCCTGAAGCATATGCAGAAACCAAACAGAAAGTCATCATCTCTGCATTACTCCCCTCTTCAGTTACTGGAGATTGCTCATGCTCAATGAGATTCTCATCATTTACAACTTATTAAAGTTCTCAGCCAAATATTTACGAATCCGATTTCTCCACAAGAGCAGAAATTACTCCCAGAACTTGGATGAGCTTTTATTTCAGAGAGACCAAAGAATGGAGTAAAAGAAAACAATGTAGCGGATAAAATGAAAAAGTTATGAGGAGCCATGGTCACATTTGCACAGCTAATAAACTCTCAGCGAGAAAGAACGCTGTAATAAGTGAATCTTCAGAAGAACAGAAAACAACTTGCAGCAAAATGAGTCTCCTTATGATGATATGTTACCTCTCTCTCTCTCACACTCTCTCACACACACACACACACAAGTATATGAAAAGGTCCCTCAGCAGTGAACTCTCCACCCCCTACAGTTTCTCCATATCATTAAGATTTTATCAATTAATTATTTGGCTGACATAATAAATAATAAACAGCAGCAGAGAAAGTAATCTTCAAAAGATGCACAGCCCCTCCCAGGTGAGGTGCCTTTTTAAGGGAAGAAGCCATTTCATTACTGACTGCTGAGAGTTTGAAGTGATTAATGACAGAGCTACTGGCAACCTCAAAGTGACCAAGCCACAGTTTACCCACTTAAATGCTTCTTAAAACTGTATATCAATATACCCAATATGGTCAAATGTTTGTGGACAGCTTCTAATGAATGCATTCAGCTATTTTAAGATGTGCCCACTGCTGACACAGATGTACAAATACACACCCAGCTTGTCTAGTCACTGTAGAGAAGTACTGCCAATAGATTAGGACTTTCAGGAGCATATAAACATGACTCTACTGACACCATGTCTAATGCCCAGAATTGGCATCTAGCCCCTCTAGAGTGCTCTCTCATTATAGGTAGAATTTACCACAACCCATCACAAAAAGTCGTTATCAGACTTTTTTGTTTTTGGTTTACAAGATCACAGCTGGCTCTGCATGACTAGGCTAAACAAGCACTGTAGGA
Organism: Crenuchus spilurus; assembly: GCA_036984385.1. Taxonomy (NCBI): domain Eukaryota; kingdom Metazoa; phylum Chordata; class Actinopteri; order Characiformes; family Crenuchidae; genus Crenuchus; species Crenuchus spilurus. The sequence goes on along the minus strand of BRDA01066946.1, from coordinate 38,679 downwards.
AGGCTCAGTGTTGGTCAAATTGTGTTGTTACCAATAACAAAATCGAAACTTTCATACTGATTATGAAAAATAATTTATTGTAACCTTCTAGAAAAATCAAGAAGTGATGAGATTCATTAAATGCATACAAAATGCAATTTAAAGTAGAACAAGTATTGCTAAATAAACTAGGTAATTAAGTAATTAAATTAGGTACTGAATGACACTGTTTTTTATTTAATAGTTATACTCAGTAGTGCTTAAGTAATTCCATCAATATCACTAAAGGGTTAAATTTCAATACCCAGCCATTGGAAAAAGCAAATACTAGGTAGATAAGTAAATGGATGGATAAATGGATGAATGGATAGATTGTTGAGGGTGGGTCAATGGGCTGAGATGAGGTGGATGGATGTAAAAACAGTTAGCTAGATGGATGGATAGATAGATAGATTGATTGATAGATGATGGATGGATAGATGGATGGATGATGTTATTGATAAACAGACAGACAGAGAGACAGAGAGGGTGTGGTGGGTGGTAGAGTAGGGAGGATGGATGGGCTGGGATGGGGTGGATTAAGAGTAGATGGGTAAGGTGGACTGGGATGGATTAGGGTGGGTGGGTGGATGGGGAAACAGATACTAGGTAGACACAAATAGTTGGGATAGATATACAGATAAATTGTGCATAAACATACACATCTTAGGTAGAAACAAGAACAGACATAAGCTACAGTAGAATATAAGAGGACAGAAATAAAAGTACATCCATTAACATATTTACATAAATATATATGACAGATTTGGACATTTAAATGGGAGCAGGTATTGCACTAAATATTGCAATAATGTACTTTAATTCAGTTAACCATAAGAAACTCTAGGCACAAGACATTAGATGGTAATCAGAATTCTTAACATTTGAAATTGTTTGGTTAACACGGCAAAATATTTTCCATATTTCAAGTAAATTTTTAATAACAGAACATCATTAAAGTCTTCCCATCTATAATACTATCTTTGTAACTTTACCCAAGGTGTATCTGACTTACATGGTTTGGGTTTTAAGTCCATCCTGTGTATTAACAACAACAAAAAAAGCAGGCGGTCAACTCTGTAAAAACCTCTAAAGTCTTAGACCAGTAGTCATAATCTGTAACACACAGCCTCCAAAAATGAAGTTATGCAAATAATCACAACAGAAATGACAGCAACATCCATATGATTAGCTGAACATAAAACTAATTTATGTTCCACAGACAAATATTTACCTGCCTTCCCCAAGGACAAACGTCTGGGTGGTTTAGCACAGCTTGGAGGGAGGAGAGAAGCGGGGGGGGGCATGTACGTCTTATATATAGTCAACTTTTAGAGAAGCTTATTCTGGCAAAGGTGCCTGATGAATGGGGTTTCTTTCTCAAGCCCTTTCAGGGAAAGAAAATAAGCTCAACATTGCAATTTACCAAGCCGTATAAATCAGCTCACGACCACAAATAATTCTGCGAGGAGAGAATTTATATGTTTAATTACACCGTGCAGGTGCCAGGCTTGTCTTCCTCATTACTCTAAGATATATGAAACACGCTTAATAACATGTACAACAGCAGGACAAAAGGAAGACAAAGCAATTAGCTGGGTGTTATTTAATAAAGCTACTTCCATGTGACGCTCCAGTTTGGCCTAGTATTTCATAACCTACATCTCATTTCACAAAAGAGAGCCTTGCACATTACCTCAGAGTGGCTAGCTGTGTTAATTGTTATTTACATTCATCATGACGATAGTAATTAAGAGGTGGATTCTTCCCTTAAAACTCTTCTTTGTGTACAGTAAACTACAGTACAGGAGCACATATTGTAGAACAGTGGAGACTGAAAGAGGAGATGAATTTGACTCCTGTGTCTATGCTCAGCCTGTTTGGCTAAATAAAAAAATGAAAAAAATCTTGAATAGCTGAACAGTATCTTTAAACATAATAAAGAAAAGCAAAATAACTATTATGTTAACAAAATATTACCATTTCCTCAACCTGGTCAAGGTTGCAATGAGAAATAATAGTCTTTAAGAGGGCACCGGGAAGGACATTCCACTATTTTAGCCAATGCCAGGACAGGGCACCAAGGACACACAGACATATATACACTCACACTGGGGTTCACCTAAACATGTCTTTGGACTGTGGGAGAAAACACACAGACACAGGGAGAACATGGAAACTCCACCCAGATGTGGACTCAATCCCGAGATGCCAGTGATGGCCCAACATGGACAAGGACTGTGAAACATGAAGGAACCTTTAAACCAAACAGAATCAGAGCAGGAATGAGGGACCAGGGTTGTGCAATGACAAGACACGTGTAGCCAATGAGGGCGGAGACAACTGAATGTAAACAAAAGAACACATGGACACCAGACTGAGACCGGGCTGTGGCAGATGTTTCGCAGATATACATTTAGTCAAAGTGTATAAAAATGTAGCTTCTGGCAGCTGGCACTGGACTAATTCTGGACTGACATTCACTGTGTTAAGTGGGCCAGATCTGTATGAGGCAAGTGGCCCATGCTTGGGCTGTTTCAGTGCGCTAGTTGGATGGCCATTGTACACATACATGCAGGACCTGATTTGTCAAATCATAAGTGGGCAACAAATTTTGTTGCACTGCAGTCATAAATGAGCTGACATAACATAACCTGCACGGTAGTTATTATGGACACTGTGACCTAATACAGAAAGTGTTGATAAGACATTGCAGCCAACAGAATGCTTAATGTAACTAAAGTGGAGATCATTTTTAAGATCAGTCTCCTGCACAGTTGCTGTCTGAAGTCACTGCTCTAAGCAGTGAGGTTTTAACACTTTATTTAGTTCACAGTAAGCTGTACTGTGTCCTAAAACACACAGATTACTCTGTGAGACATTAAAAATGTGTTTAAATATATTACAATCCACAGAAACTCATTTTAAGATTGTCTGGATTCAGTAGTAATTACATTAAAGATAAAAATCTTCAAGATTTAAAAAAAATAACACTGAGGGTGTCAAATGTAACACTCTCAGTGTTAATTTAACTCTAATAGTGTTGATTTATTACTGGCAGATTTACTGTGCACCTGACAGATGTTTATATTTTCTGCATTTTAGTATTTATTCCTCATTATTTACAGAAGAGCAGAATGTTTAAGTAAAGCCGGGCTACTAATTCATTTTACTGCATTTGTATCCATTTTTCTTTTCTGCAATGCTAATCCAGGGAGAGCATCAGCCCAAAATTCCTATATCAGTGCACCCCTAAGTCTTTTAATTGACTTGGGCACTAACAAGCCGTGGGCAACAATATGCCCACTATAACTCCATCCATGGGTCTGGAAGCAAATCAAAGTGGAGCCACATGCCAGGATGGGCAGCAGGGGATTCAAACCACAGGGTCAAGGGAGTTCACCAGAACAGAGAGCTGGATCCTCAGAAGAGTTAAAGAGAGAATGCAGAGGACAGAGTGATGTGAAAGACACATGTGTGCTGGGCCTCTTTTTTTCATTCACCACAGTCCAGCTGCCCTCACAACACTTCCAGCCTGGGGATATTTAACCAGCTAGTCCAGCCAGGGCCAGAGCCTGTGTACTCCCCCACCGCTCTCTCTCTTTGTTTCACCTGTCCAGAAACCAGTCAAGCCAGATCCAATCCCCCCTCTCTCTCACTCACTGTGGTGGAGGACCTCACATGAGAACTGACCTTCTCGCCCTGCTGACAGTTTCTCCATGGCTGCTTGTGTTAATGCAGGCCCACTCCGCCTCACACACACATGCTTGTGTTGGACTTGGCCCGAGCTGGCCTGGCACGGCTTGACGAGCGGGCAGCAAGCGGGCCGTGGGAACAGCTTGGCGAGGCTGGCCATGTGTCCGCAGGGCCGCTTGGACATGCTGAGTGTTTTTAACAGGATGACATGGGCTACCTGGCCTGCTCAATCTGTTAGAGCCGGTCTCGCCGGACCTGTCTGGGCATCGGGCCGGACACAAGCCATTTACTAAAATACCATATTTACTCTAATAATACCATAGCAATTATGGCTCTGCCACCCCACAGGTGGTCATAGCTGAAGAAAACCAAAGGTCCAGTCAGACAGAAAAACAATGAATGAAAAAAGAAGTCCCCATATACCGCCTATACTTGTCTGAAGATGTTTATACAAGTCGGTTTTAACCATTGTCTATGGTAAAAGAGGTTAATAGTCTGTACTTTTTGGTTGTTTTAAGCACAAACTAACCTATTTAAACTAGAGGGGATGGTTAGTCTACCTTCACGTTTACCTTTCTTATTATGTAACACAGTCAGTAAATACTGTTATGACAGTATTTGAAAGAAAATGATCTAAGAATGTACACATTAGCATTTCTTTGTCAAGTACTTCTATGCTTAGCAAATTAATGCAAAGGAATGTTCTCCAGACATTACTGACTGGAAATAATGTAAGCGTCGCCATCTCAATTATCAAAATTGTGCTGGTTCAGAAACAACTGCATAGCATCTAACAATAACAGTAGTTAATAGCATCGTGTAGCCACATTCATTTTAATACATTTGACGTATTACCACTGTACAAGTGCAAGATCTTTAAGCAAAATAAGACCTGGTGTGGTTTAAAGGCATCTACATTATCTTTATGATAATGAATCATATTTGATACATAGTATATTATATATCAGTATATCATCACAGTGACAATTAAATGATAAATGATCTTGCATTTTTTTTATTATTACGAATTAATTAAATAAGTAAAAAACACACAGTGTATATATATATATATATATATATATATACATGTATTTTGCCCCCTGGTGGATTATTCATGAACTGAATGCTGTATTGAGAATGTATAAGAGGTTAAAAAGTTAGTGTTCTGCATATGTTTTTGTTTGATTAAACAGCATGTTATGAGCAATATCTGCATGTATCAAATATAATACATACAAAACAAAACTCATATGCACTGTTATTCATAAGTGAACAGTATGTCAAATAAAAACGTCTGTATCAAATACTTAGTTTACAATAATCTGATGGTTCAGGTGTTACAGGGTAAAACACTCTGTAATAAAGAATATGACATTGTCATCAGTTTAAATATGCAGTGCTGACCACGAGTGGGCTTAGACTGAAGGTGACCCAGAACTCATACTGGGCCTCAAATGTGTAAAAGAAAACTAGTAATCCTGAGACCAAGTAATTAGCTATATACAATTCATGGATAGGGAGATAAAAAAACAGAGCATGCCATCACTGAACACTGGGCATTGGTGTAAGCACTCTCCTTCCACCAGTAACCATGCTGTCCTCCCTTCACCCAACCAGCTGTACCTTGAATGCCACTTTTCCATCAGAGTAATTAGTTTCTATGTGGTGAAGCCTGCTTCACAGAGGCCAAATCGAATTTGCTCAATTTAGGATAGGAAGAGAAAGAGCTCTAATAGGAGCTAACAGGCACTGGATGTCAGCAGGCAGGATGGATGAGGCGGGATGGGCTTGGCACAGCTCCTACCTGTCTGAGCCCTGCTGGATACCTTCCAACCGGTTAACTCTCCATCAGCCGGCTGTGCAGCACTGTCCCACTGACCGGCTGGCCACTGCTGCTGGGGACACGAGAGAGACAGAGAGAGAGAGAGAGAGAGAGAGAGAGGCTGAATAAATATGACTACTCAGGTTGTATACTCTTACAAAACATGTAAAAACGATCAATACTACAGAGCAGTCAACTTCAGTTCCATCAAGAACCTTTCAACAGATGGTCTGTAGGGTTCTTAGGAGTGAGAACAACTTTGGGTCCATTAAGAACCTTTCAACAAATGGCTACTATGACTCTTTAAAAGTGACACCATAGAAGAACCAATTCCAGCTCCCTCAACAGATGTTTCATAGGGTACTCTGGAGTGATTACCACAGAAGAGCCAACTTTGGTTCCATCAAGAACCTTTCAACAGATGGTTTGTATGGTTCTTAAGAGTGATACCACAGAAGAACCAATTCTAAGTCCCTCAAGAACCTTTCAACACATGGTTAGTATGGTTTTTAGAGTGACAGCACAGAAGAACCAATACAAACCTTTCAACAGATGGTTCATTGAAGAAATGTTATCTGTTAACAGAATGATATCTGTTGATGTGGGAAGCAAGTGAGTTTAAAAATTCCCACAAAATTAAAATGTATTTATTGTAAAGCTTAACACAGAGCTTCTATAGTTATGATTATTTAATTTACTTATTTTCCCTCAGGGTCCTACGCTCAAGTCAAGAACCATTATAAAACCTTCATTAAAACATGTACTGCATCAAAGTCTGCTGTTTTTTGGAATAAGATGCAAAGCTTTTAGGGCATTCAAGCCCTGTGATGAGCAACTGTGGCCCAAAAGAACAGGGCTATGCTAGTAGAAGCAAATTATATTTTAAGCAGCTTCCCTTTTGTTCCTTGTTTTGTTGCTTTCTGGAAGGAATCTGAATCCTCTCCCCCGCAACATGGCAGGAGAGGCTCCTGTCGCACCTGTTTTCTGGCAGGGAGAGAAGGCTTGGGCAGGGCTGCACCGGGCGAGGGTTATTTTATAATGAGCCGAGGCAACACTCACAAGCACTGTCAGATGTACTGTATCCCACCAGTGAGATCAGCCCAGAGAGAGAGAAAAGGGGAGAGAGGATAGAGGAGGGAAAAGCAGGGAGGAGAGTGATGAGAGACAGCAAGAGAGGGAAGAGAGAGGAAAGCGGTGGATGAGGAAAGACAGGAGGGAAGGATGACAGTGCCAGGAGCCAGCTGCTGCACAGCATGTACTCTCACAGAGTGGTGCATGATGGGACATGAGCTGACACAGGCCATGAGGTCACTGTGAGATGGTGGAGTTGGATTGATTTAATAGTAACCCACCTCTCCACAATCTTACTCTCTATAGTCAAAAACAAGCACGCAAAACAAAGTTGAGGAGATACTTACATATGACTAAATACAGAGCAACAAAAATGATAAACAGAGCACCATTTGGATGGTGTCCTGTACAATCACCTTGTAAAGTGCATTTTATAGTGTTTGTGTATGAGTAATTATGAGGCAGGTGTATGAATATGAAGCTTACAACCTAGTTTTAAAGCATCAAGTTCAGATCAAGAACAAAGATGCTTAACTTCCAGCTGCATGTATTAACTCTACACATAGTTGATACATAATTAAGTACACAGCATAAAATAATATCCATGTCTTTTGTCCCGTGGTGGATTATCCATGCACAAAACTTGAGTAAACAATTGAAAGAAATTCAGTAATAAGGGATTAAAATATTAGTGCTCTGTATGTTTTTACTAGCTAACCTGCTGTTAGTAATATATTCTAGATGTATCAAAAATGATACAAAACAAAACTCATATACAGAATGTGTTATTTAATTACATTTTTCATAATTGGTCAGAAGGTGAAAGTTTGGTCATTTGACAGTACAGGCTTTATAGGGTTAAAAGAATAGTTCAGCAAAAAAATCTACATAAATGATCTACATATTTTTCCCCATTACCCCAAATACTGGTGATTAGCTAAGACACGTCTGGTGTCCAAAGTTTACTTCCTCAGTTTTACAATGAAGCTATGCTGAAGCAGCTGTGTGGAAGCTTATAACGCATCAGTTAGCTCTAGTGCAAACCTAAAGAAGCAAACTTCAGACACCAAACATCTGGCTTACCGACTACATTTGGGTTACAAGTAGGGTTGCCAACCGTCTCATAAAATATGAAAATACGTTACATATTGAACTGCTACAAGACGCACTATGTTCCATATTTTTAGCAAAGGGGGAGAAATGCTTAAGATTGGATTGAGACAGAGTGATATGTATGAATAAAAAGGAAAATCTGCTGCTCTCCCTCAGCCTGTCTGTCATGTTCCAGCACACAGGGAATGTGTGCGAGTTAGTGATGGGTCATTCGCGAACGAAACGGCTCTTAGAGTCGGATTCATTTTTTTCCTTTTTTACCCTTGAAGTTGCACGGGATTGATCAGTTTCATCATGTGTGGCATCTGCATCTGAACATACTTATGTTTATATCAGGAATCTATTTCTACATTTCCATACATGAACGCTTATTTGAACTGTTTTTGCATTTATTTATTTATTTATTTATTATTTATTCCTGGATTTATTTATTTGTTTGTTTGTTTGTTTATTTATTCATTTAAACATTTCCACATACCTATACAACATAAAAAGTTAAACAACAACAAACACATGTTACAAACAGCCAATGAAAAGAGAGTGTGGGACATGTAAAAAGCATCAGAAGATGACAGGAAGTTGATTGGTGGTTGGCAGTCAGGTCTTTGGGATGTTTTTGTGCACTGTAAAGTGTTGCCTTGTAGGTTCAGCCATGTGTGATCTCAAGTCTTTCAGTCATCATACAAAAGCCAGTGCTGGTTGCCTCACCAGTCGTAAACCTCACCACACATCACTGATGAATTGACATTATTTTATTAATAGATTAAGGTAAGCAGCAAAAAAGAATTTGGGAGTTGCCAGAGCTGGCTCTCTGAAAAGAGCCGGATTGCTCAAGACTAATGCGACCAATGAGAAGCGCTGTCTGCATTGCTAACCATGCAAAATGTAAATCTACTGAGGGCAATGTTAGATAGCCGGACAATGTTTTTTATGACAGTGTAAAACCTTTTTTTATATAGGTGCAACATCCAAAAGCCCCCAATCCTGATTTTGTGACTGAAAATTCAGGTTAAAATGACAGTATAATAACAGTATTTTCTCTAAGCGATTTTCAGCACCACTCTAACATGTCTCATTACTTTGCAAGCTCTGGTCTCCATTTATTTTCCACAAACAGAAAGGTTTCTCACTGTGGTGAGCTGCTTTTGGTTTACTTTGTATTGGCATCATTAAACATTAATATATCAAACATATTATAAAAATCACATAAGCAGAATAAGACGATCTTAGAACTTAGCTTAAGTTTGTAACATATCACTCATGCTTCACAACTACTTTTTTACAAAGTTTTATTTTACAAGCCTTTGTCATCTGTGATTGGGGACACCAGTGCAGTGCTATATTCAAGTTTTCTCACTGTTAGCTCTCCATTTCTCTCTCTTTCACCCTTTCACTGACACATGGTTCATGCTAGTGCTATATTGTTTATGATGTTTGTTTTTTTTAAACAGCATGTTATGTTCATGAGTTCAGTAAAGTCTTTCATTAAGTCAGCTATACAAGAAAATTAAGAACTTATAAACTACAGTAATCATTTATTGAATGTGTTTCCCTCTGAAATTATGTTCATTACAAAAACAGCAGTACTGCCATAGCATGATCCAATTTACATTAATATAAAGGCACTTTAAAATAAGAGTAACATGCTGGCGTGTACTGTAAAATTACTATAAAACTGTTATTCCACTGTGCAATACTGTAATTCAATATAAAGTTAAATACTGTTAAATAACAGTAGATGTACTGTAAAATATCCACAAAAAGCTGGCATCTGTGCTGCCAATATTTTACTGTTAATTTACAGTCACAATTTCACACACAGTAAATCTGCCAGTGTTAAATCAACATTATTAGAGTTAAATTAACACTGAGGGTGTCAAAATGTAACACTCTCAGTGTTAATTTGACTCTAATAGTGTTGATCTAACACTGGCAGATTTACTGTGCAGTGTAAATGGTGTTGTAGTAATGATAGACTGCAGTCTTTAAGTGAAGATTCTTGCATGATAAGTGGACCTGATCAAATAGTCAGTGAGTGGCTGTGTACAGCTGTATTGAAATGTTTATCTCTTTGGGTTAAAAACTAAAAAAAAAATACTTTGTGCTATGGAGCTGTGCTCATTTGATTGCAGATGGGCCAGTAAGAGTTCTTCAGGCCCCTTGCCCAATCTGGTTTTAAGTCTAGTTACCCATGATTCTGAGTCTCAAAATCCTTCAGTCTTTCTCCTGCCTCCTGCACAAGACCCACCATTCTCCCGACCCACTTACATACATCTGGGTCAGCTTCTGAACTCCTATCCTGCAACTACAGACACAAGAACACACACATAGCCTATTTTACAGTTCTATATTGAATAACAAGTAGCATACAGTATGCTACCTCTTCAGTCACTGAAGACATTCGCCTGTATGTGTGTTTATTTTTACATCTTCTCCTCTTTTTCTTCCTTTTTATAGCTCCTCTAAGGTCTTCATTTGTCCAAGAGGGCTTTAAATGGTATCAAAGAGGAGATTAGAAGAACATCACAGTGCGTGTGGAAAAACAAACGCCGTTGTGTTGTGCTTTTGAGAGCCCGTTCAGATCCATAATGTTAGAGCTTCAGACTTTGGTTCAGCCTTCAGCACTCAGAGGAGGCTTAGAAGGGCACGGGGGAAATGATTAAAAACCTTCGGTGTTTTAGCCGCTTCCAAAAATAAGTTACCTTTGATGTGTGTTTGTGTTAAAGGCAAAAACGGCATTTTTTCTATTATTATTGTTTATTTATTTCTTCATGTGGGACAAGAGTAAGCAGGTAAACGACATGGCTGTCCTATTGCTCCTCTGCCCGGGGCCCTGTGTGTTCTTTTTTTTTACTCAATGACCCCTCACAGAGAGAGAGAGAGGGAGAGACATAGAGGGAAAGTAAGTGAGTGAGGGTTTAAGGGAGTGAAAAAGGCCGAAAGTGTGTATGTGTGTGTGTATTCATGAAGCCCAGTTAGAGCCCATTTTTGTGAAGGCCCCTGGCTAGAGTGTTCAAACAGCCGTGATATTGAAATAAAAAGTGTGCAGGAGCATCGGGGTTTGGAGCGATCCATAGCAAGGTATTGATCAAGGTTAGCGCTCTGCGAGAGAGCGCATCATCCTGACCGTGCCGCTGGCTGGATGGCATCACACACACACACACAAACACATGAACACACACACACTACAAGTAGGTGCCTGCTCCAAAAAAAAAAAAAAAAAAAAAAAAAAAAAAAAAAGGGAATCCACATCTGAGCTAACAAGGAAATCTCCTGGGCTCTGCAGGGCTCCGAGGAAGAGCGAGTGCAGCGTTTTGTAGCATTTTTCAAAAACTAACTCCGCTCAAAACAGCTGAAGAATACAAGTGAACAACTCAGCACATGCACAACACATCCCTGAACCAGCACTCTCAAACCAGCACAAATTACAAACACCTTCAGGCACGTCGGAGAACTCTTATTTTCTCTCGCTTTATGCAAGCGCGCTCGCTGTGATAACCATTCCATTAAACATCTCAGCACCAGTAAAGAAGTGAAGAAGAAGAACTCTTAAATCAGCGTGATGTTTAAAGGGAGACAGGGAGGATTTACACACTCTTTCATACACAACACGGGACTACTTGAGGTTTCATACGCCGAGCTTTAAAAAGCACAACCTGCCAAACACGTCTGCTGTTCTACTCAGCTCAGAGAGGCCTGGCTAATGCTGAGCGTGCTCATATGGGGAAACCATGCCTGCCCCTTTAGGGTTCTCTCCCTGATGAAAGGGGCTGAGAAAAGTGCTTTTTTTATTTGTAGGCAAAAAGCCAACTTGAAATAATGACATAAATGGAATTTATACAACCTCATTAAAAAGCGTTTCTTTGTTTTAATGTGGTTTCTGCACCTGACAGAACCAAAATGTAGTTAACCCACTGTTTTGCACATGTGGCTACCTGCAGCAGTCCATGGCAAAAAGAGAAACACACACCAACAGACACACTAGAGTTTGACCTGATAAAACTGGCTTATATGAAAAATGTCAAAATTCACACCAACAATGCACTGACATATGGGCAAAAGTATTGGGACACCTGGTCATTCAAAGGAAGGCTTCCTACAAAATTATCCAGCACTGCTGAGAGGACTTGATTCCATTCAGCTACAAGAGCATTAGTGAGGTCAAGATGTTGGATGATCACCATCCCACTTCATTCCCAACTCCCAAGTATTGGATGGAGCAGAGGACACTGTTCCATTGCTGCACAGCTCAATGTTGGGCAGCTTTATACACCTCTAGCCCATACCTGGCCAATAGATTCATGTTTATCTGCACCAGAGTTATATTCTATTGGCAGTACTTCTCTACAAGCTGCATGTGTGAATTTGTACAGTGGTGCTTGAAAGTTTGTGAACCCTTTAGAATTTTTTATTATAAATATTATAATTCAAATATTATACTTGCTCGTTTATTTATTGAGGAAAACGATTCAATATTACATATTTGTGAGTGTCAAAAGTATGTGAACCTTTGCTTTGAGTATCTGATGAGACACCAACCCCCTGCAATAACTGCAACTAAACATTTCCGATAACTGTTCTTTAACCGTTCTTTGGTAGAACTACTTGTGTGTTTAGGGTCGTTGTCTTGCTGCATGACCCACCTTCTCTTGAGATTCAGTTCATGGACAGATGTCCTGACATTTTTCTTTAGAATTCTCTGATATAATTCACAATTCATTGTTCAATTAATGATGGCAAGCCGTCCTGGCCCAGATGCAGCAAAACAGGCCAAAACAATGATACTAGCACCACCATGTTTGACAGATGAGAAAAGGTTCTTATGCTGGAATACAATGTTTTCCTTTTTCCAAACATAACACTTTTCATTTAAACCAAAAAGTTATATTTTGGTCTTATCCATCCATAAAACATTCTTCCAATAGTCTTCTGGCTTGTCCACGTAATCTTTAGCAAACTGCAGACTAGCAGTAATGTTCTTTTTGGACAGCAGTGGCTTTCTCCTTACAGCCCTGCCATGCACACCATTGTTGTTCAGTGTTCTCCTGAAGGTGGACTCATGAACATTAACATTAGCCAATGTGAGAGAGGAATTCAGTTGTTTAAAAGTTACCCTGGGGTTCTTTGTGACCTCGCTGACTATTACATGCCTTGCTCTTGGAGTGATCTTTGTTGGTGACCACTCCTAAGAAGGGTAAAAGTGGTCTTGAATTTCCTCCATTTGTACACAATCTGACTGTTGATTGGTGGAGTTTAGATATGTTTTTTTAACCTTTAACAACCTGATAAGCATCAATAACTCTTTCTCTGAGCTCCTCAGAAATCTCATATGTTTGTGCCATGATACACTACTAACATGTTGTGAAGGGCAGACTTTGATAGATCTTTGTTCTTTAAATAAAACAGGGTGATCACTCACACCTGATTGTCATTCCATTGATTAAAAACACCTGACTGTAATTTCACCTTCAAATTAACTGCTAATCCTAGAGGTTCACATACTTTTGCCTCTCACAAATGTGGCATATTGGATCATTTTCCTCAATAAATAATTGACCAAGTATAATATTTTTGTCTCATTTGTTTAACTGGGTTCTCTTTATCTACTTTTAGGACTTGTGTGTAAATCTAAAGAGTTCACAAACTTTCAAGCACCACTGCACATCTGTGTCAACTTAAAGTAACTGCATTCATTTGAAGGGACGTCCACAGACATTTGAACACATACTCTCTCTTGTTAAATGGTTAATAAGAGAACAATATTCAGTGACATAATGCGAGGCTATTGTCAACAAAAAACAGTTATTTCAGGCATAAAACTCTTGTTTGAGAACTCATGTAATTTACATGTTCTAAGGTTAAGTTGTTAAGTTATTTATAAGTGGCTTGTTTTATAATTGTATTTAGAGAGTATGAGAGTCTGCTTTTTAATTATAAAGAACTTGACCTTTGATAACTGACAATCAAATTAGTCACGTAGCATTTCTAACCATACTGAATTGTCAGCCAACATCATAGGTTAAGAATTAATCCATGGTGACATGTTTCAGAAACCATTTAAAAGGTCTGAAAAGTTTGTATACAATGTTTTACTTCACTTCATCATCATGAAGTCCTTAAGTGACATATAAAGAATTAGCAAAAAACAATATGCTTCAAAATGATAAATTTACAGACAGAAAAAAACACTTTGCTTTTATTGGAAGTCAATGGAACCAGACATATTATTACGTCATTTTTGGCCACTTCTTTTGGTCCAGTCATCATTAAATTTACACAGAGTATAAAGAGCAACAGACATTTTCAAATAATGTCAGAAACAAAAATAAATAATATATTCTGAGGACGCTGGATATGGTAATGTGACCTAATTTATGCTGCTTTGAGGTACTCTTATTTACTTTTATACAGCTGGAACAATTGTATTACAACATGACTGAATTTAATTTTGTTGTTAAACTAAACCTGCAATGTTGTGGAAATGCACATAAAAAGTCTAAATCAGTATTAAATGTAATTAAATGTATTAAATCTGTATTATTACACAAAAGGTCAATTTGATTTATTTTCTAACAAGGCATATATTTACAATAAACAGCCAATATAACATATGTACCATTATGAATCTTTGACAATAGTAGGTAGCATTAAAATAAAATCAGAAAGGCATTCAATGACTTTTTTTAAACAATCTTTTTTTAAACATCACTAATTGTTTTCCTTGGGAACTTGGGCCTGATCTTATGGATTAAGGCATTTCAGCTCAATAAAATCAATATTAGTGACAAAATGTTCATATTGCGTATACTGCGCAAAAAATACACAATACAAAATACACATATCTACACTGCCAGCCCGCAACACTAGCACTGGGCAGAGCGAGGCGGGGAGAATGATCAAAAGTGGCAAAAGCCATCTGAAGGTTGTCCCCTTGATTCAAAACCTCAGCCACAGAGCAAAGTTAGACACCGGCGAACGTCAATGGAAAGGAGAAGTGATTCTATATTGTTTCTCTCCCTCTCTTTCTCTCTGCGGCTTCTCATCTGCTTGTCAGGGAGCAGTCTGGTCACTCTAAATGGATGGAGAAATTCCCTGCTTACTCATGCATACCACTGGCAAATTGTCCCCCTCAGATCCCGGCCCTGCCGTGTGATTTGCGCGAGACAGCGTGACACGGAGAGTCTCTGCCTCATTGGAAAAGGGCACCACAGAAATAGACAAACTAGTCCGAGAGGTGCATTTGAAGAAAATTATATCTTTCGGAGCTAGGCAGCATGCCGGAGCAGGGGGAGAAGAACGCTGGGAGAGGAGTGAGACGCCTTTTAGTGCCGACCTTGGCAGGGGAGTGGGCGGCCGGCAGCATTTGGAAAGGTCTCGCCGAGGCTGTCGTGCATGTTATTGTCATCATACTACGAATTAGGAGGTGAGAGCTGGGAGAGAGAGAGAGAAAGAGAGAGAGAGAGAGAGAGAGAAGAAAAAAATGGCTGGAGAGAAAAAAGACAGAACAAAATATCAAACAACCTTCACCGTGGTGGCAAATAACTCTGCTGAGAGACTTGATAAGAGGCTTCAGATAGAGTTCCAAAGCCTATGCGTGTCATTGTGGTGGCCATAGAGAAGAGCTTTGTGACATGTAACTGGATATCATACCCAAATAGAAAAGAAAGGGATACAAAATATGAGGTGATGAATACATATCAGCTCTCTCTCGCCACTCTCTCTCTTTCTGTCTCTCGTCCCACAGCGGAGTGAAGCTGCATGATAAAGCAGTAATGGGACGCCCACCCACAGCCTCTCATTTAGGCTAGGTGAGTGACTGTGTGCAGAACAATCATCTTTAATATTAATAATGGCTTCATGCGCCCCCTATGGACCGTGTGATTTCCTTCCCCTGCGCGCTCACCCATGCCGGGGCGTCGCGCAACGAGCGCGGATTATTAATGCTTTTACCAACTTTGCCTTCAAGATCATCTGTAATAACAGAGAACATCCGTTAGCACTGAATTAGATCAATTAGACGGCACTCTTAAAAGAGGTTACGGAGCAATTCATAAATGGAGCTATGAGGGAAGGGGAGAGGGAGAATGAAGGGAGAAAAAAAAAAACACTCAACCATGTTATAGCCCATGAATAACAATGAGAAGGTATTAGACAGCATAATAGCATGGGATCATGCAGAGACCTGTTGAGAGATTCAGCTACAATAGCACTAAGATAAACTTCTGTCTTGTTACCGATGAGAGCGACGCAAAAGTGAGAGCGACCCACGGGTACACGCAATGATGTATCTGCAGACACAAGTGCTAACACACACCTCACACAAGACTTTGCATAGATATTCTCTTGCAAAATCTGCTTTTGGAAATGCTTTAATACAGCCTGGTTTGAGAGTGGAACTCCCTGTAATTCACAGTGTAATTTCACAGAACCTCCCCTTATGAATCAGTACATATAAAATACTTACTGGCTCCTACTGGTACTTCAATGTAGGTACAGCAGAAGAGAACAATACAGTGTCCTAAATCACAGTGACTAATCTGTGAGGCCTTCATTAGTAACTGGATGTGATTTGTTGATGTGTTTTTAAAGTAACAGCTGGGTTATTTCAGGTGACTATTGAGTTCTAGTGTTTGTTAGAAATGTTAGTCTCACAGCTCCAGTTGCAACTTAAACTGGAGCTGTAAGATTAACAGCTCTTGACTGGACACAGCAGGTCTTTGGGAAAAGTGGCACACAGGGAATCGCATTGTTAAAGAAATGGTGTAGCCCATCATATTGACATATTTTTACACTTTTCTCAAATGTATTCAATCAGCCAAGTCAAGAATAAGACACACTAGAACTCAATAGTCACCTCAAATTACCAAGTTGTCACTGCAAAAAATATATCACCAAAACCTCTCTCAAAACAAATCCAGAAATGAGTTACGGCCTAGCTGAATTGAGTGTGGTTTAGGACGCAGCCCATCATATCTCAGAATTCAATAGTCCCCTTAAATAACCAATCTGCTACTTCAAAAATACATCACGAAAACATCTCTCAAACTGATTCCAGATCTTAGTTAAGGCCTCACACACTCATCAGTGTGGTTTAAGGCACCATATTGATTTCTTTTGCTTTTGTAAGCACCAGTATGACAGTATTGTATATGTAATGATACATATGAGGAAGTTACACTATCAGTTCTGGGAAATTAGAGACAGCTACTCTGTAAAATCTTCATGAGCTAGTCTGATTTAAGGCAAGACACAAGCTATTAAAAGAGAATAAAAAAGAAATACAGAATAAGAAGTCTGGAAAGAAATCTGCACTAATTCAGAACACTAGGTGGAGAGAGAAAAAGTTTGCTTTTCAAGGAGGACGCTGCAGATTTCCAGTCATAAAGATCAAGCAGGGAGGTCCGTTAAAGGCAACCCACATTAAACATCTTTACTTAGAGAGGAATTCTGGCACATGGTGGCGAAGCTCCCCCCTTCCTCCTGATCTTTAATCTCTGGGCCAATGTCTGCTATACAGATTATGGCAGCAGCTACTGACATGTCTACTAAATCTTAGCTCACTGTCAAATCTGGCAACAGGAACAGTTAAGAAATTATATACGAAAGGCAAAATATTTTAGTAACGGGCGCTTGATTGTGGAGAAAAACCTCATTATATGAGCCTGGCCTGATAGCCACCAGCTCCTTTCATGATGACTGACCACAACCAACCTAGAGTACACAGCCAAGCCACTGTTTAACTACAGTGTAGAGGTCTGTAGTTTATTTAATGGTGTGCATATGACTGAAAGGAACCAGCTGAAAGGGTTCCTATCCGAAACAGTTTGATAGGGAATGTGGACGTGTAGGCCATATGATCCCAGCAGATGACAGGCTAACAGAAGTGCTGATTTTACAGTAGTAGAGACTACAATATTACCACTAAAGGCTTATGCTAACTCCCACTGAAACCTTCAAGTCACGCAGGTCGTTTTACAATTGTTTTACAAGCTGTGGTATGCACAGCAAATACTATATGAATTGTCCATTTTCATGTACTGAAAGGACAAAATGGTACATAAACTAGTTAATAGTAAACTAAGTGATGATAATATAATCTGTATAACTGTAAAAACATGTATTATTGGTAAGTTAATGATGATAAATAATATGTGCTAAATGTGCAGTGTACATACCCATTTGGCTATGTTGCATGTGCTAAGCTAGTGTGAGAATTTAGACTTTGAGAGAGGTTTTCTTGTTCTGGACTCATTTAGTGTGTTATAATATTTTTCATTGAAATAAACTGAATAACTTTAGCTCTAGACCTCCTTGTGCTCTGTAATTATGGAATCTGTCCCTCTTAAGCATATATCTACAGATGCCAGTCACAAAAGATTCCAAAGTTGATTTTTTAACTCTTGCTACGCACTAGAACGTACACTTGATTGTGTCTAAGCCGTATAGCTGTTTTGCGTGAAACAGGAGAAAATAAGAGAAAGTTTTACTTTGTTGGTGAAGGTTATTCACAAATTAATTTGCTGGCAAAAAAAGGCAAAAAGCCCTTGCTAGCAGACCATTTCTAGCATATCTGCTACATATAAACATGATCAGTCTTGACAAATGAATTCTGATTTTGTATTTGTTCAGTGGTTCCAAACCCTGGTCCAGGAGTAACCCTACTGGAAAGAGTTTTGAAGTCCTGTTTGAAGTGTTGGATGTGAGACCGTAAGAACTTGCGCAAAAACTTGAGACCTGATGGGTATGAGGGTGTAACAATGTAGGAAAGAGTTAGGTAAGATGAACCATTTCTTACTTCTGTGGTGTTCAATATAATGGAAAATGAAGGAAAAGCATCTCAGCAGAGAAAGGCGCTGACACTATTACCAGACAATCACGAGTTTCAATTCTGGTAATGCTGCTTCGCCATCAGCAGCCAGAGTTGTTGGTCATGCACTCTCCAGGTGGATAGATGGAACTCTCTCCTCATCACTACTGAAAATGTAAAGCTCAGGTGTCTGTTAGCTGATCCGTCAGAGCCGGGGATCTGCACTGTGACTATATACATGCTAGTCTTTCCCTTCCCTGAGTTGTTTACAAACGTTTGGTTAAAGTACAATGTTGGAAAACACCTGTTTCACTTAATGATGGATCACACTAAGTTACCATCGTATTTACCTCAGTAGCTACAACTATGATCTTGGTAAACAGTTACAATGGACCTGCATCACTTCAACTATATAAGCTGCTAACGCAGTTATTAGCTATGTGTTTGCTAAATGCACCTCTGCACTCTAAATACCAGTACTGATCATTAATCATTAAACACCAAAAGTAGCACATTTAAGAGACTAACTGAGTTCCATGCTATTAAAGGTTAGGTTAACCTGTCCAATCAGACTCATCATCACATTCCAGCAGCAGAGTTTAGCAGAAGCATTTTATTAGTCAATTTTTCAAGCCAATTCAAGGTCTGATAATGGCAACCAAATTTGCTATTTGAAACTATTCAGTGTTAACTAAGCAGCAACGTAAAGAAATTGTATATCTTTTTTAGATTATGCATTAGTCTAGACCAAATTATTAGTCTGGTCAAATTCCCACTGTTTACTCTTTCACGCCTTCCTATTCAGCTGTCCCTTCCCTCAAAAACCTCTACCCACTGACCCAGGGGTGTGGCACCAAATTCTGGGCCCTATGGACAAGCAGTGCCCAGGGCCCCTTGCCCTTATTATCAAAAATTATTTGCTTTAATATTTAAAGGAAAATAAAATTCCAGACTCCTCAAGGGCCCTCGCACCACTTGGGGCCCTGGTAACTCAGTCCCACTTTTCCTCCCACTACGACGCCCCTGCACTGACCCTCCGATTGTCCGTCCCTGTTCCTCACTGTTTTTAAACCCCAGACAACTTTCACTGTTCTTTGGACGGGACTGGACTGGTGACTTATGATTGTCATCTTCTTTGAATAAACTCTGAAATCTGAAGATCCAGTCTCCTGACTCTTCCGTGCCAGATTTCTAACATAATTTAATGAGGACTGTGTAAAGACATGAAGCATAAACTTAATAAGAAATGTAAGAATAACTGCAGCAGTCCATTCCTGGATTTGATTAACTGCCTTGGGATGCTTTCACACCTACCTTGTTTGGTCTGGAACTTCGAACTTCTCAATTTGGTCAGAACTGTATGTGTGAATGGTGCCTTAGACTATGGTCCAGACCAAAGCACCAGAATTTGATCTGACCAAAATAGGTGGATGGTTTGGAGGGTTCGGACTTTCAGACCAATTACAAGGAGTTGAGGAAGGCTATTGTCACTCATTAAACATCAGAAGAAGAAAAAGAACCAGAAAAACTTGTCTAGAGGAGGAAACCAAATGTTTCATTGAAATTTGTTCTGAAGATGTGGAAAGTCAGCTTTCAAAAATGCACAAAAATGGTAAATCCTTATTTTAATGTATACCTTGTTCATTTTGTCAGGGAAAGACTTACCGCTGAAATGACAATGCACCAATATCAGACAGCCTTCTATAAACCAAACCAAAGGGAGACGTAGCCCACGTAGGTGATGACAACGGGATGTAAGTGTGTAATGAAAAGTTCTTTACTACAGTGTGAAACCAACACTAACTGGGTCAAATGTATACAATGTAACAAAACAATGGTCTTTACTTTCAGGTGTGAAAACAGCCTTAGTTTATCATTCAGTTTAGATAATGACAAATTAAAGTGGCTAACAGGCTACTGTAAGTTAAGACTAGCTCTATCAGTCCAAACAATCAGACTGGACTGTATAAGCAGCGCTAGCTATGAATAGCTGTCCATGGCCAGCGGCAAGGCTGGCAAAGCTGGCTCTATCATGCCAGAAGAGCAGGCGAAATGCAGACAAACAGGGAGCGCGGTGCCCCCTCTGCCACTCTGCTGGCTGCTCAGTCCACTTAACGCACACTGCAGGCTGACTAATTATCATGGGGCTCTCTCTCTGAGCCCCCACCCCCCACCCTCACAACACACCCCACCTCCCCGCCCAAGCTCAGCACACCCCCACATCCCCTGCGGGCATGGGACACGCTGACAGTAATCTCCCTGTGACAGCGCTTGGACGTGCCGTCATTAAGCCGTCCATGTTATTGAGATGATAGCCCTGAGAATGTGGCCACCGTGCCAAAGAGAGTGAGCTGTGAGCTCTTCCTCTGCGGCTGAAAGACAATGAGACAGAGTGACAGCACACCCCTTTCCCTGCAAGCCATACCATACTCAAACTGCTCTAATCCATGCCTTTAAATGCACCGTTGCCAAGGGATATTCTACCGTCTGCACGTTGGATTTAATTAAATATAAAACTGAGTTAAATATATCTCTTTTTCTGAAAGAATGCATTTTTTAAAAAAAAGCTTTTTTTGAGCTCACACCAAGACATGGAATGGGTTTCGACAAGCTAGCATGATTTAGGCACACAGGAGAGCTTGACTGTGTCCAAGCTCTCCATAAATTACAAAAAAATACACATCCTCCCTGCGCAAAAAAGAAGAATAGTATGATCAGAAGTAAAAAAAAAGAGAGGCAGAGAAAAGAGAAAAGTTTCCTTCCCCCTCCTCTCCTCTCCTCTCCTCTTCTCTCCTCCTCTCTGTCTAGGAGTGGCCTGACAGGGGAACAGATGGCAATTTAAGCGGAGAATTTATGAGCGCCACAATCTTAATGTTGCATAAAGAAAAGAAAAAGACTCGCATCAAACCCACTGACAAATGTACTTGCTAATATTAATGCACTCCTCATTCATCCAATATGCTTCCTAATTGCTTTTCTGTACACAGTAATATGGCACCTGCTGCTCAGCCCTTGCTCCGGCGTTGGGGAACGAGGCACGGGCGGCCGGCGCCACCGGCCCTCTCTTGCCGTGATGGATGCAGGGCCGTGCATCACACACCGAGCCTGTCAGCCAGCGTAATTAAAATTTTAGACTTACAGCAAAAGAGAGAGAGAGAGAGAGAGAGAGAGAGGGAGGGGGGGGGGGGCCAAGAGCGGTAAACAATCAGCACACAAACACGGCCACTGCTCAGAGCCATCTTTACAATTATATCGCTCGCTCTGTACGCCTCTAGAGCAAACACACACACACACACACACACACACACACACACACACACACACACACACACACACAGATACAAACACAGTAATGATGCACAATCTGACTCATCCATGATCTACAGACTTTTGTTCAAAATCTGACATTTTCAATTTTGGCAAATTTTTTGTTTCAATTTTAAGACGTAAACAATATGATGTTAAATGCTTAAGTAGTAGTTAATGTGTTGAGCTGCTTCCTTCAGTCTTTCACACATTATTTCATTAATGTCATTTAAATAGGCAACTGATTTTTCATTCAAGGATTTGAAATGTTGGTTTGTCCCATTAAACAGCAAATTATTTTAGTTAGCCTGGCTAATAGAGCACATTAGAAATTAACCCCTCAAAATTAAAAGGGTAACAACAATTACAAAAAAAAATGTCCATCGGCAAGTCTAGAAATCTGAATCACACCTAATACACAGATATATCCACTTACGTGGACTGCTTACTCAGCTAGCAACCCAATCTGACTGACATCCAGTGTACAGAACTCTTGCCCATGTACCTCAATGAGTGAAGGCCCAGAAACAAGCCAAATAATGTTGTCCGATTTTTTTTAACCGATTAATGGACTTTGAGTAAATACAAAATGCTAACTTTTATGTACTTGAACAGTTCCATTAAACATTATATGAAAGAAAGCAAAATAATAACTATTATTGTGTGTGTGTGTGTGGGTGTGTGTGTGTGTGTGTGTGTGTGTGTGTGTTATATAATTATTATGTTAATGGTACTGGTCAGGTGTATGAAGTCCAGCAACTGTATCCATGATGTGATGATGATGGTATGTAGGTGTGTCATAAAAAGTCTCGCTAAACTGCAGTGTGAAACCAACACTAAGTGGACCAAGTCCAGCAACCATATCCAGCCCCCTTCTGTGCTGTCATTTATTGCAGTATGTGGGCCAGATCTGTATGCCGGATGTGGGCCAGATTTGAGCTGTATCAGCTTGCTGGCTAGGCAGTGACTGAAATGTGATGTATTTCAAATATGCAAATGAAAGAAGTCAAATACACACTGAAGGTACATTTTCAAGAAAAAGAGTGATTTCTGGCACAGCTGCTGTTAATGTGCTGGCCACAGAGAGCCATGTCATAGACCAGTAAATGTCCATAGTTCAGCTCAATTCTCCACTTTCTGGCCTATTCACTGCTAGGAAAAATACTAATTTAGCACAAGAGGCCATTAATACTGATGACTAGAATTAAGATTACCCATCAACTAGCAAAATAAAAAAGCTACATTTTTTTATTTCCCTCCCTGTTGTATTTCTTTCTCTGACTTTTATGGCAGGAATTGATTCCTTTGACATTTCATGAATTAGGTCTCATAGTTAATATGTGGAATTACACCTTGTGCAGAGTCATTTGGGATCATGTGAGCGACTCCCTATAGCTCCTGTCATTAACTCTATAACAGCTGGTGTTAAATGCACTAAATTGTAATATAATGAGCATGTGAATTGCAGGCAATTACAGAGTTAAATTGAATAAATCCTTAGAGCAATAAATTGTCCTTTCTTTTTACATCAGGCCTAATTGATGCACATTCTTATGTAGTCCTGTACAAGCCATTCTCTGGGAAAAGATACAGCACCAGTGTTATTTCAGAGAATAATTTTCTTTAGGTAAAGACATTTACTGTCTCAGTTAAGTGCATAAATATCAGCAGTACAGTGGATCCTCAGTTTTTGTCTTTAATCTGTTCTAAAGTGCCTGATGATAACTGAAACAAACAATAACTAAAGCTATAGTTCCAATAAGAAATAATGTAAATCCAATTAATCTGCTCCAGATACTCCAAAATATAAACAAAAATACATTTTATATAGAATAACTATATACAAGGAAAAATTTATCCAAAGACTAATGCAATGGATAAATGAACCTTTAACATCACTCTTACAGGTTTACACTCCGTTTTAAAGAGTGCCGGTGTGGTTGAGCCATAGCCTTTGTTTTGTACACCCGTTCTCGGGGTTCTTGGACGCCATTTCTTTTCGACCCAATTTGAGATGAGAGCGCTACACGCCATCGCTTTAATGTGATGTGTTTGTTTGTTTTGACTGTTATCAATGAGAAACAAAACCAGAGAAATAATGAGAAACAGCCAAAATAAACAATGAACACATGAGTGGATGCTTTGTTTTCGAAAAATTAGTGGCGAGTCACGTGGGCACGCTGATGAAAACCGGGCGGATGAATGATAACAATAACAAAATTCCCAAGAAATAGTTGAAGATAAACGAATTGTAACCAGGGCAAACAACTGAGGTTTCACTGTATTTTCTTCCAAATTGTGTTATGCTATTAAGCAAAAGTTTGGACACCCCTGGTCAAATGACATTTTAGTGAAAAATAAGTGAAAATAAGTTATCACATCATCTACAGAGAAGAACCTCTACACAAAAATGAAAAATGTGATGTTTGCATCTGATAAATGGGCCATTATAGATAAGTTAACTATATCCATTAATTCATCCATCCATCAGTCAATGTGTGTGTGTGTGTGTGTGTGTGTGTGTGTGTGTGTGTGTGTGTGTGTGTGTGTGTGTGTGTGTGTGTGTGTGTTAGACTGCATTTTTTTGATCCAGTCATCATGATGACAATATAAGGAGGAACACACATCTGCAAATGATGTCTCAAACTGAAAGATTGTGATATTAGTCTCTCATTCATGAAGCTAACAGATTAATTCATTCACTCAATGTGTGGCTGAATAAGCAATAAAGAAAATGTTGAGTGAAAAACATAAATGAAATTTGAAACACATTCAAAGTAATCAATGTTACAATACATATCATAATGTTTACAGTATGTAAAGTTTTTCCTGTGCCATAATCAGTACGCTTACTCTATTTCCCCATATGTCACACAAACTTATTCCCCCACACCTCACAGAGAGAGAGAGAGAGAGAGAGAGAGAGAGAGAGAGAGACTTGAGGACTTGTAGAGTGTTCTCTGGCTGGTTGTAAGGGAGTAACTCTGTTATGCGTGTAATGGGGGGTGTTGTGCACCTGAAGGCACATGTCAACAGAGGATCCCCAGAGCTGGCAGCAGCCAAGGGCCTCAGCTCTACACATCTGCTCTGCCCATTTCCAGTGGGCAACCCGTACATGCGCACACCCAAACACACTCACATACGCCTGCACTAATGTACACCCCCCTGCTAACACACACAAACCACACGCACACACACAATCTGTTTCACAAATAGCACTGGCTAATGGTTTTCTCATTAACTACATGTCAGACAAAAGTCTATGAAGTTTAACAGATTTCATGTACATGTACGTGTAACACAGTTATGAACTCAGATGTTCAGTCTGGGCGGTTTAAGCTACGTAAGCACTCACTCAGGGCCCCCAAGCCACCAGGGGGCCCTGTGAGCATGTGCATTTCAAACTACTGTAATATATATATATATATATATATATATATATATATATATATATATATATATATAATGTTATATATAAAATACTATAAAATATACATAAGCAGCTTTTTGTAGGACACTTTGTAAAGAAATGCATTTTAATTTCCTTTATTACAATAGAATTGATTTTTCTTATATGTAAATTCATGTTCAACAATGTGCATCATGATCAGAGTCATGACTGTGGCATTTGATGCATTTTCAGGAGTGAATTTGTTTATTTTGTTTATTATTTATTTATTTTATTTTAAAAATAAGTAATTTTGTGTACAGTTAACTGATTAACACTGTCTATGAGACTCTTTGAACACATTTATAACACATTATAATGTATGTATATAGCATTACAGAC
Source organism: Crenuchus spilurus (assembly GCA_036984385.1). Taxonomy (NCBI): domain Eukaryota; kingdom Metazoa; phylum Chordata; class Actinopteri; order Characiformes; family Crenuchidae; genus Crenuchus; species Crenuchus spilurus. The sequence goes on along the minus strand of BRDA01066946.1, from coordinate 13,056 downwards.
ATGGCTATAAATATTTACAATGCATAAAATGTTATAGCCATGATTATTTTGCCTTATGAATTAAACTGTGTTCTTAATATACAATACATCAGTACACAGGAATTTCAGTCCCAGCTTATAAACCCATACTGAGCCATGTTATAATAAGCAGATGAATGGAAGTTTTAGTACTAGTTTTCTAATAGGCTAGTTAATAGTTAATATTTGTAATCAAATACTTAATAATATTCAGAGAAATTAAATATGAGAATTATTGGTTTAAATAAACGTTTCACTAAAACATAACTCACTTTATGTAAAGCTTCTAAAACTTTTATTTTAAGCTAACTGGACTAAAATATCATGTATTTATCATTAATAACCTATTTCCTGCAACTTTACTTGGAATGTACAAAGACATTATAACACAATACAAATGATGATAATCAGTCATAATATCCTAGAAAAGTATCATTCTTAAGTGGTTAAAAGTAAATACAGCATGGCTGAGTGTGTTAGCTCCATTAGTCATAACACAAACTGGGTTATTACACATTATTACATATAAATATTAACAGCCCTGTTTGTAATGCTTAATGAGTACATTATAGAGAGTTATGAGTGATACAGACTTTTAGACTATTATAGAATATGACATTCATAGAAATGGTTGCATTATCTTAACATTAATAATGTTCCCTAAGTAAAATTAATTATTCAATTATTTGATATATGTGACTGAAGGCCTCTATGTAAGATGTAACTGAGGGTCCTTGAATGTTAAGAAACAAGCCCTGTGTTCAGCGATTTGTTAAAATTCCCCATCAGCGTGCATGCTCGGTTGCGGTTCTTAAATTTCCTCGCCACCTGAAAAGCCCGGCCCACGGCAGTTAAGCGCGTAAAGAGACAGAAAAGCTCTCGTGCAGCACGTTCACACCATCGTACAGACAGTATTTAACACAGCATGGGCGCTCGCGCAAGAGCCTCAACACCTTCCATTACTGCACTCATCCGCGCGATCAGCATCGCCAGACAGCTGCAAGTTCCTCCCAGAGTTTTCCTCTGCCTGTTTTTTTTTTTTTTTTTTTTTTTTCTTCTTTGCTCGTCACAGGCAGCGCTCGTGCTCAATGTCACCACAACTCCGCAGCACGCACGGGCCGGCCCAGGGCCTCTCAGAGCCAGGTAATAATTGGGCTGTATTTTATGGTTTGTGTATTTTAAGATTGTGAGAAATGGCTCCACTGAATAAATCATTCATACATTTAGAGTGATTACCGGAGCGGGAAGTGGGAAGCTGGATCACCCAAGATAGATTACCCATAATGCATTTCAAGAAGGCAACTAATTAGCAGAAGAAAGGTCAAGTAAAACCAGAAAGTGATTAGAGAGAGGAGACAGAAAAAGAAGGGAGAGAGAGTGAGAGATACAGAGAGAGAGAGAGGAAAAGAGACGAGAGTGAAAAAGAGAGCTCCCATACATTTAGTCACTTTTGGAGTGTTGCCAAAAGCCTTTTTTTTTTCGCCACTGTAACTGAAAGCGGTTGCTTCAATATTTAATGAAATGCTTATGTTGCGGCACCTGGACACATCCGCAGTTACCGTGAACTGTTGCCTCCCAAGTGGGTCATTACTGTAGCCATTTGCAAAGGGCGCAGGCCTCTCTCTGCCCGCAATGATGCCAGTCTTCAGGAATCTGCAGCAAAACAGCAGGGGGACAGTGGGGGCTGTGCGGCTGCTCATCTACAGGGAGGACAGAGTAGAGGGTGAAAAAACAAGCTGCAGAGGAAGAAAAAGAAAAAAAAACCTACAGCACAACACCACACCCGGGGCAAAGCTACTCCCACAGAGCCCCGCTACAGCAAAGCCTGCAGCCAGACTCCTGCTACCAGCGACACTTTCAGATTACAGCTCCACACCACCCAAGACTCAGGTTTACATTTGCATCTTAGGCCCTTTTTTCTTTTTTCTTTACCCCCACCCCCCTTAATGATCCAATGCATCAATACCATCAGCCATCAACGGGGAGCAGATGTCCTACGTTAGTGCATTCTTCTCTGGGGCTGGGAGCGGCGCTTTAAAAAGCATTAGTCTGTGCAGTCCTCGCTGGCTGGCTCACCGTGGCCTGCCATGCGCTTCCACAGGCAGGTGATCCCAGGGCCTAATGGAATTTAATTACTCCAGCCACATTAATCATGCCTACAGTGGAGCACCCACTATTTTATCACCACTCTTAGGGGTTATTAGTACAAATACACTGTCAAACTGCATTATGTGAGCAGCGTTTTAGGTGCCATCCCTGGCACATTTATTAAAATCTATATCAATATCTATCAATGGACACTTTTTGCCCTTTTTTTAAGAGCTTCAGATAAAGTTTCCTGCCAGTAGGTGACTGTAGCCTGTAAAAAGTTTCACTTCATTAATTTTGTCCTGCCACGTCTGCCCATCGCTGAGCAACTGATGGGATGAGACTGGCAAGGACAGCCATGGCAGAGCTTAAAGACAACACTCTAAAGCGCATTACCACTGAGCGTGAGTCAGTTCAAGCCATTACAGACAGCCTAAAGGTGAAGATCTCTCCCTGTTGCCTTTTAACTCCTCCCCCCAAGTGTAGTATAATAGGTAATCTTTTATAGGTAATGTTTAAGAGCCAAACGCTGACTGGTGAAAGCCACAGCACTGTTTCTACTATACATAAAGCAATATCTCATCCATCACTGCACATATGAAACAATCCACACTAAAAACATGAAGGTTGCTGTCTATTCTCAGCCACTTATTTATGCCCTTTAAAGTTGTTTTTTTTTCCTCTTACAAATTATAGGGTCATATAAGACAGAGAAATACAATGTGACAAGTCAGTGGCTGTATAAATGTGACTTAAGAGGCATCAGATTCACACTCTCCATATCTGTAAATTAACACCCCTAAAGCAAAGTTCATAAGAGTAACTCAAATCAAGCTTAAAAATGTAAAAAACCACTTTATTCATTCTCAAACACACCCGCGGACCAGGTGCTGGTTTCTTCTGTTTTAATTATTATTTCTAGCCATGAAATAAAAATCAATAAGTGGATTCCCTGGTCCCTCATTATCCTGTTGCACGTATTTTATAGTAAAATAAAACGGCACAATAATAAAGTGAGGAATTTGAGCCCCGCTGCTCTGGATACTCAAAGGTCAGGGAAATTAATTTTACTGACTGTAGAGGGGGAATGAAGGAAGGGGGGAAAAAGAAAAGAAGTGAAACCACAATAAAACTCATGTAATATGAAACATTTCAGCAGCAGGTATTTCACCATTCAGTCTGTCTCTTATAATCTTCCATTCCTGCCCTTTGGACAGCCCAGTTTGACCAAATGCCAGCAAAGAGGTACATACATGACTGCAATGACATGGGCTTTAACGTTTTTATGCCACATGTGATTTTTTTTTTTTATTTCTGCAACCCAAGCATCTTTAACTTCTGACAAGTGTACAGCTGTTCTGAAATTCATAAATATCACTTGAGCAAATGTAGCACAGAGGCTTCCACAAAGAGACCAATGAGGATTAAAATCAATCCTTTGGTTTTTGGGCAAGTGCGCCGCTTTCTCCAGTTTAAATGGCCATTGCTGTTGTGCACAAAGGATTATTGAGCCTGACATATAATATGACTGCATGCATACACGGAGAGAAACTATGAGCATCAATGCAAAGGCCTTCAGCTCTACTTTGATCTGGATACACCTATCAATGAAAACAAATAATGTGATCTGGATCTGAAATGTAGTTAACCATCTCTGGCTAAGTGCGCGAGGCTTAGCCTGTGGCATCTGCGGAGAATGAGATGGGTGCTTTAGACGAAAGCGTGTGAAGAGAAAGACGTGAAAACATGAAGACTGAAGCTGAAGGCTATATGGTTGGGATTATTGGTGCATGTGTGAGTGAGGGAGTGTGTGTTAGGTGGGTGGAGGTTGGTAGTGGGGGGGGAGTGGTGACACACACATACACACACACACACACACACACACACACATTCATACACACACAGTAGAGGATTTTTGAGTGGTGGAAGCCTCTGGATCTCTGCCACTCATCTGGCCACCTTCCTAACCAGGGCAGAAAATCAAACAAGTAGGAAAGAATTAAATAAAAGCGAGGAAGAAAAATGATTTCTTATAAATAGCAGAGTTCGCCAGAAGGCATAGGAAATGAGAGCAGCGAGGCGCGGGAGAGGAGCCTGAGCTTGACACGGGTCTTAAAATTGAGAGGGGGCGGAATCAGGGACCTACTGCGCAAAATGGCTCCAACCAAAGCAAGGATTAGTGTTCCTGCTTCCACGGCCAAGATTCTCCAGAACAACTAATCACCTTCAAGTTCTCTCCTTCTTCTTCTTTTTTTCTCCTCTCCTCCCTTCTCCTTCTCTCTCAGTCTCTCACCCTGTCTCTCTCGCCCCCCTCTCCCCTTTAAAGTATCATTTCACCCCTCTCAGTCATTATGGCTAAAATTAAGCAGAGAATGTTCTGCCAGCGTCGATTAGACCCGTCCCTGGCTCGGAGCTCAGTGGAGGGTGTTGTGTCAGTTTCAACAGCGAGTTTAAAAAAAAGGCACTCCTCCACTAGCAGCACGGTCCACACAGGCAGGCTGGAAGGGAAAAAAATGCACATCTGTGCCATGCCGTCTCACCGTCTCTCTCTTCCATTCCCTTCCGCTCACTACCAGCGCCATGCAAAAGCTCGTAGCTAGAAAACATTTTGATGCAGCGGAGAACAAATAACCAGCAGCCATTAGAAATCAGGAATGAGTCACCACACTAAAAAGCTCCCAGACTGCTTTGTGCGAACAGATGCCTAGCACTTTTTCCCCTGACTGAACAAGTGTAACACACATCGAGCTATAAATAACAATTGACAATTTAGGTGCCAGTAAACATTAGACAATTAGAAACACACTGCGATGCAATCTACTTCTTTACAACTGAATAAATGTTCTACAAATAATAAAAAAATATATTCCTGCAAAAAACAAGAGTATGCATATCAGTCCATTGCACGCTCTAATCAATTAGCTTAGTGAAACATAAGAAACAAGCAGTGCTTTGTTGTTGCTATTTAGGACAACACGTATATGTCCACCTCAGCAAATCTCAGCAACAAATATTCACTCTGTAACCCAGTTACTGCAAAAGATACAGAAGCAGGAAAAAATGAATCTGTAATTAGTTATTTCAGGGAAGCGTTAAAGAAATGCTTTTTGCTTTCAGAAGTACACTGGAGCACCTGCTTAATGCAACATTCAGCTGAATCATATCAGCATCTACTGAACTCACAGCAGCCAAGCAAAGAGATAAAGATCATAATCTAATCACAACTGATCAAAATCTTACATCTGCAGAGATGTGCTTTTAAATTAATGTAAAAACAGATACAAGCTAAAGTGTGTGTGTGTATATATATATATATATATATATATATATATATGTATGTATGTGTGTGTGTGTGTGTGTGGGTGTGTGTGCGTATATATAAGATGTGTGTTAAGCTAAAGCATATCCCTGTCACCCCTCTCCAGCTCTAGACTGTGAACTGAGAGTCAAATGAATCAGACCACACTCGCAAATGACTGGCAAATATGCAAGTAATTTACCGTTAAATTCTGTAACAGGAAAGCCTAATTGTACAGCATGTCCAGCCTAATTGAATTGTGCTACATGTGCATTGCTGTTATGGAAATAAAAGTGACAGGAGTGATGGGAGATTGAGAGCACAGAGAGTGGGAGGGAAATAGCACAAGATGGCAATTTGAAGAAATCTGAAAAGAAAAAAAAAATGCAACACAGGGAAATGAAATGAAAAGAAGTCAGCGAGTCAGTGTAGTAGATGCTAAAAGGCAAATGTGCAAAAATATTGTTAACATTAATGCTCATTTGAAAGATGGAAAACTGGAATAAATGTACATTTCAGCACCACAGTTTAATTTAAAAGTAAACTGTTTTCCTTTGTGGAATTTGTACAAATAAAATAATTTCTTTTTATTAATATTATGACATGAAATAAAACATTCACACTTACTTCAAAAAATCCCCAACAACATACTTCACTATGAGGATGATAGACTACACTTTCTTCTGTCCAATGCTGGCTCTATAGCTGACTTACTGAAGAGGCCTCCCTCTGCTGGTCAGTAGAGGAAGTGCAACTGACCCTGTCACTGTTTCTTACAGTGGCCTCTGTGCCCAGAACAAAGGCTGTGTGCTGTGCCAAAGACCGGTTTGGGTGTACGATGGGGGGCCGGGGTGAATACTCACACACATGAATACACACATTAAAACAACTCTCTTCAATAGATTTGTCCCTATAGCTTGCACATATTAACAAACCACATGATATATACAGTATACTCCACATGCAGTGTTATGTGCAGTACAGAAGTGTGAAAGATATTCATATTACTCTTCAAATTATGCAGAGAGACGAGTAAAATAATCATTAAGAAAAGTCCCAGTGTTCTGTTATCATTAACACATCAGTAGGATTTCTAATAAATGCTAAATCTACAGAAAAACATTTTGTGCCACTCGCTGAAGAAATTCAAATTCAATTAAATCTCTTTAAAACAAGAAGCGTGTAAATGTAAAAAAGAATCTTATCCTAGTGATCTTTGGCAGTAGCACGGCGGAGTGGAGGCGTTTGTTTCTCAGGAGACGAGCACATTTAATGTCTCCTTTGTTTTTATTCCGCTGCCACCATGGCAAGGTCCTTTCATGAAGACACCATGACTGCAGAGAACTTCATTCCAGTGTGGAAAATCTCACAGATGTGACAACACCCTCCTTTGTTGCCAAGTGTGTGGACCTGCTTTGAACTGCTGACTGACGGCGCAGGGAAGCCATTCCGAGCACAAATGTAAATTATTGTTACTTACACGTTTAACCCACCATCCACAATGGTGTTTGGGCTAAGTTGAGGAATTCTGAAATCATGTTGCCCTCTTTTGGCTGGTATGTGTGACTGCAGTGGCTTTAGTGGCCGATAATTTGTTGGGCAATGATTATAGAGGCTTAAAAGATGTGTGATTGCTTTTTTCTGTGATAAAAAATATACAATATACAGCTACCTTCTGCAAAAATACTCTGATGAGTAACATAAACATATGTAAGCAATGATGAACTCTTCCTGTCTTTCAAATTAAGCCAAGCACATCAATCAATAGTCTATTGAGAACCTCTGACACATACTGTACATATAAGATGAAGGACACAAAGCACTGGAATAAGCCCATGTTAATGATAGCAAACAACACTAAAAAGCAAAAGCAGCACAATTAAAACAGGGTTACGAAGGTGACTTGGACCTCAGAGCTGACCAGCTGACCTCAGCTCTACAACAATCTGCTGGATGGCTCCAACTCTGCTCCTGCATCCACTCTTTCCCTTTGTTATTCCCCCCAACTCATTTCATACTCACTCTCTCTCTCTCCCCCTCGCTCTGTCTCTCGCTCCTCCTCAGACCTGCGGGTCACTCCAGCAGGAACAGGAAGTAGCCGTCCTCCATTGCGGAGCTCCTCACCTCTCCGTCAGCGCTTTTTTTTCACTCTCTCTTTCCCCCCGCTGCTCCCGCATGCCCTCTGCGCTTTGATTTTCCCCCTCTTCTGCAAAGATAAGACACAAAACCCTGGCAAATGTAACTCGCACTGTACATCCCTTTCAGCCTCCACACCTATCTGCTTTGCTTTCTCTTTTTTTCATCCCTCTTTCTCCTCTCCGAGGCTCAGCGAAGAGAAGAGGTGGGTAGTTTATTCAGTAATCTCCAGAATGGCTGTTCTAAATAAAGATGCTCTTCAAATTCCATTATATGTCTAATGGTCTATCACTGAGGGAGCACTACAGATCTGATTTAAGCTCGGAACAATGCAGAAAGGAAAGGAGGGGAGGAAAAAAAACAGAAGAAGCTTGTTGGGTGACAGGTTTCACTGGTGAGAATTTTACTGCCTCATATTTCAAGTTGCTGGAAAAAAAAAGGACTCCCTTAAAAGGCCTTCAGTATTTAACGCGCAACAATACAGTAGAGCAAATAATATCCCCTAATAAAGCGCAGTCATAAGCAGCCTTCCTCTCAGCTGAATCAATAGCGCCCATGCAGCATGTTGCTACTCTCTGAAGTATAATAATTACTTGTGTTATTAATCTCGTCTTAATGTGGGGGGGAGGGGGGGTGCGATAGTTAATTCAGCTTGGTTGAAATAAGTGAAAATAAGATAATCACAAATGCATCTCTCAGGAAAATCAATTTAAAAAGGGGGGAGGGAGTGGCTATATCATGTAAACATGTACAAAGCTCTAATTCTATCATGCATATCAGCCAATATTGCTCTGCACTCCACATATAAATATATAAATGGCATTTAGTGCTCTTTTTTTCAACAAAACAATATGGATTTTTATTTCCATGCAAACAATTTTAATAAAAAGCTATTGATGGGCTATCGATTGAGCAGCCCACAGGCACAGCTCATGGACCCAGTGCACTGCAATCATTATGTCCTGAACTCTCGGGTTCATTTTCACAGATTTGGTCAATATGAGCTCCATACGCTCCGGGGTCTTCTACTGCTTCAGTGCGCCATTTCTGTTTGTTTGTTTGTTTGTTTACATGTTTTGTGGCTAAATCAAACTCCACCCTAAAAAACAATGTGGACAGCTACACTGCACAAACAACGTCACTACAGTGCAGTTACACTTCAGTGACTCGAAAACTAAGTTCCATTCAATGTGCATCAAAAAGAATTCACAATACTGTACCAAGTGTAGTGTCACGATACTCAATACCAAATCAGTACTCTAGCTATAAACTAAAAACTCACCATCGTCTATAACTTCCAAATGTTTACGTGATAGAACACAGACACATTTCTACATTTGTAACCAGCCCGTTTGTTCTTTTAAAATGTACAATGTTACATCAAAAATTACATTTGTAAAAATAATTATATATATATATATATATTACACCTGAAGTGACTGATCTCAAGGCTTTTTTGCTTCAATGTTGATCAGTATGGTTGTAGCTCGTGAATATCACATATCTAGAATGTAATGTAATTATTAAAATATTTCATTTGGAGTTTGAGTGAATTGCTATTCCAAACAATTAAACAAACGTAATATGTCATTTTTGTGTAATGAATACAAAATATATGATTTTTGAATTAAATTATGAATAAACATGAACTTTTTCATCATATTATAGTATTTGGAGACACACAAGTCATCTCTGAAATCCACACAGCAATCTTCAGCAAAATACATTGTTATATTGAAAGTTACAGAATTGACTGTCAACATTTTCAGTTTTGAAACATTTCGATATTTTCCAATCTTGGTGCAGTTGTGTTTCCTTCTTATTAAAACCAATTCTCACAGGAAAGAAGACAAAACATTACACAAATCAAACAGTTCCAGCAAACACTCACAAACAGAACACTCAACTAACAGCAACGTCGGCCAAGATAACAAATCTTAATGGTCACGGCTTGGAAATTTGTGCCGTCTCTGCAGTCTGAGTGCTCTGCTGACTTCTCTCCAGCATGTCTCTTTCAGTGAAAATGTGAGCACTACTTTATAAGGTTATTTATCTCTCTGTCACTTTGTAAAATCTTTATTCTTGTGAACATATCTTTTAAATGTGAGTGCCACTGGAGTAATGGCAATAAAAGGTTGGAGGGAGATCAATGCAGAACACATTACACTGCACCGCAGAGATTTGGCTTTAATAATCAAAAAATTGATCCATTAAGGTGAACCTAATTCCTTGGCAAAATGACAGGGGTGCTGTGTTTCTACATGTGGTTATGTGGAGAATCGCAATATTTCACACAGCCTTTCATATAATGACAATACTGAAGATGAAATGACCTCATTAAATCAGCAAAGATTTGGCATTGTTTATCTGAGCTTTACTTTGAGCTCTGTGCTAGAGGCTAGAGCTGCACTGCACAATAACTACAGAGGTGTTCTCACATAGATCATGATATTTACATTTTTCAACTTGTAAACTGTTGTTCATGTCAAAGTTTAACCCTGTAAAGCCTGTGCCATCAAATGATTGCCAGAAATTCTTTGAAAATGGCATTTATTTGATCTCCTGACTAATTACAAAAAAGATAATATATAACACATTGCATAAATATGATACAAACTAAAATCATATATATAAGGTTTTGCTTTGTATCATATTGTTATCACATTATCATACACACCTTTTCAACCCCGTGTACATGAGTTTCATTCACATTTTCATGTCATTTCATACTTACATGCATCATTTGTGTGCATGCATTTCATCCATAATCCACCAGGGGGCCAAATATATGTATATGATTTTATAAAAACAGGTTTTTTATGTATGTATTTAATTCCTTATTATTACAATTGATATATAATAATTCATATATGGTAACAATTAAAAATGCATATATAATAACAAATGATTTAAGATATCCTAATCATGTATCAAATGTGATTTATCGGGTAAACTAAGTACAAGAAGGGCAGTCTCAAATATTTCATAATTGCCTGATCACAAATATTTTAGATTATTGATTATTGTTTTAAACTATTTTCATACTATTACTATGTATATGAATGTCAATAAAAAAAACAGAATTTACTAAAATAAACTTTCTATTTGTTGATGTTATTACATTTTTAGAGGGCAGGGGTCAGTCATGTTTGTTTAGTTGAGCTTGAGCTATGTGTGTGGTCAGTTTGGAGTTACTGAGTAATGACAGACAGAAACCAGGACAGCTGCTCAGCTAAACTGGCCACTTTAGGCTTGCCTAATTATTTATATGGCAATTTATTTCCAGATAAAATTTCATGATCATGACATGCCTAAATATAAGAACACCTTTAGTGCATGTGTGTATATAAACTCCTAATTACTGTTTGCAACCCACAACTTTACCTTTTCAATATTACAGCACAAGTACTACATTTCCAAAGTCAAATAAAAGAAATCAAGGTGAGGTTTTGTTTGCAATTAAAAAAGAGCTTGTAGAGCTTGCACTAGCCTTTGTGACATATACGCTGACCGTGTTAATCACTTACTTACTCTCTCATACACACACACAACACACATACCAACAAACAAGTAAATGAGACCAGACTGAATGCACACATACAGACACAAGCATACACGTACAAAGATACTGAAGCTAAAAAAAATCTTAATCAAAGCAAAGGCTGATAACATAAGAACGCACTCTTCACAATATAATTACATCGAGTACACTTTGTGGGTGCCCTGTGCAATCTTTAATCAGCTCTCCCTCTCATTTATGACTAACATATTAATTAGAGAATATGTTTAATATAATTGATAAAATCAACACAATTGATCTTTGTTTCTGACACACACAAAAGGTACTTGCAAAACAGCTGCAGGCAACCAGTCTCAAATTTTGCAGAGATCTCATACGATATGCAGTATGTAAATATAAGCACAACTCAGATTCGCTGTATCACACAGACTGCTGGAGAATGGCTTTTTCTGTGAGTCTAACTGTGACACAGCATTTAAACATGTTCACAGCACATACTGTGTGTATACATCTCACACTGATGACTAGAGCTGCCAAGATTTCTCAATTCAATTTGATTATTTAAACAAAAAATATAAATCAATTTGCATCAATGAATCATCACTGACTAGTTGGCAGTTTGTATATATTTATATATATAATTTCTTACAGGCCTCTATTTCTGAGCATAAAAGGCCATTTTTGACATGTTTTACCGAACACACCATGTTTGGGCACCTGTGGTCACAATATCTGTTACTGTGAATAGAATAATTAATAACATCTTTTGTTCTGGGTCTTCAAGTTTTCAAGTAGCCCATTCGTTAATTGTATCCAACCATCTTGTTGCTAGTCATCTCGCTTTTTTAAGGGTTTCCAAATAATAAGAATGAAAATGCCTCCAAGCAAAAGTCTGGACACCCTGCATGATCAGTGAGTAAAAACACCTCTTTTGGAAAGTAGCACAGATTTTAAATGTTCCTGTTTTAGGGACTTTGCCAATTCCTTATATGCATCTAGTTTAATAAGATTCTCAGGCCATCTTACATGCACTGCCCTTTTGAGGTCTATCTACAGACTTCTGTTGATGTTTACGACTGGGGATTACGAAGGCCATTGAAAAACTTTTCGCCTTCGCCTCCTAATAGTCTACAGCTGAATATAATGTGTTTAGGATCAACATCCTGTTATAAAAGCCATCTTCCTTTTTTTGCTTTCATCATCTTCAGCTTATACATTTAGTGATGTTTGCTTTTTGAATTCAACCCATTCTTCCCACCACCAATGAAATGTTCCTCATTCCACTGTCTGCTACACAAGCCCAAAGCATGACCAATCCACCACCAGGCTTAGCAGTTGGAGAAGTGTTATTTTTGTGAAATATGGCAGCCCTTTATCCTCCAAACATGCCTTGATTATTGTGGTCAAAATGTTGCTAAATTAACATTATTAGTCCACAGGACTTGTTTCAAAAATGAATTAAGCGTGTTTATTCATTCCTTTGTGACAGTCTAATTCTGAATTTTGTGATGAAGATGGAGGAATCTTCTGATGATTGTTCCATGAAAGTCATATTTGGACATGTATTGCTGCACAGGATCCACTCCAGAGTCCACTCCAGAGTCTACTAAATCTTCCTACAGGACTTTTGCCACCAAACAGGGGGGTTGATTTGCTTTTCTACTAAGCAGTTTTCTTTGAAAATGTTTCTTGATCTTCCAGACCTCAAAGTTTGCATCAACTGGTCTTTAGTAACAATGACGTACAATGCTTGTCTGTGTATATGCATTAGTAAAAACTTCACCTGGCATGAATCCAGAACCAGGTAAACAATTAAATGTGCTGACTACTAGTACTTTCATTCTTAAATAGACTAATATTACCACAGTGCTACATTCTAATTATAGACAAATCGACTTGGACTAGCTATAAGCACTTCTAACACATACATTAAGAATTTGATTTAGTAACATATTTGACCTAACTGTCCTAGAACTTAACATAACATATATATATA
>BRDA01066940.1:1464-12964 GCA_036984385.1 Crenuchus spilurus | reverse complement strand
AAACAATAATTATAAAACCAAACATAAAAAAGTATTTACACTACATACATGCAAAAATATAAAAATATTTCACTTGCAGTTGCTGTCCATCGCATGCCAAGCCTACCTATAAATAGGCTTGTATGTGTCCATGATTAATCAGTGAATTTGATTGGTTAAGAGTTGACAAGCTTAGGCCAATGAGTAACCATTGCTTGGGACACAAATATATTAATGTACTACTACGACTATTACACTGGAAAAATACCCACTGCATTTATGTAATTATATGTGTATATCAATAAATAATATACTTTACTAAGTGTTAAGTGTACTTTAAGCAAACTAAGTTTTTTATTTTAAAAAAACTTTTAATAAATAATAGTTAATCATTTCAACTTAATATTGTGACGACTGGTGCAGAGGATAGGAGAATTAATAACACATTGTCTTTGAGCGAGTTTTATTGAATGGTCTGAATGAACAGAAATGAATGACGGTAGACTAAGACTCGCACACGTTCACACTCAGACCTTTATCTGTCCCTGACCTGTCCCACAACGGTGGTAATCAGTCACACACCAAGCACACTTTTTAACACAAAGACAGTTGGAACCCCCAGTCAGGGGCGTAGCAGCAAATTTGGGGCCCTGTACACTCTCAATGTCAGTAGGCCACTATAAACGCCAGTAAACAAGGCACATGAGCAAAAAAGGGGGTATTTATTTAAATAAAAAAGCATAAATAAGGTTTTAAGCTACAAACAAATCAGATTATGTTGATGTAGCTATTTACATGTTGATATATGCAGCAGAAATATTGCTGGTGGATCATTTATTAAGTCTAAGCACAGAGTTTCACTTTTAGCTCTGCTGTGTTAGTAGACAATAGGCTTTAGGACACACACTGAACCAAAAGACTAACTTACTTTAAACTTAAGGTAAACAACTCACATTTAGGCAGCAATTCTACCAGTTAGCAGGCAGCTAGCGTGCGTCTCTCTCTCTCTCTCTCTCTCTCTCTCTCTCTCGAAACTGGTTAAAGTTGATAACTAACGTTAGCGGCTCATAATTGTCTTTATACTTACAGCCGCAAGCAGCCTGGTTTGAAACTTACTAAATTAACGACTTCACGTGAGCCTCCAAAAATCAGCCGCAGCTGTCTGGAGTGGACTACTTTAACTTTAATTGGACTTTGCATAATAAGAAAACTCGGTTCACCTTTGGAAAAGAAAGAAGGCAGAATGACGGGAGACAGCTGACGGCTTTCTTTCCCAAAGGTGAACCGAGTTTTCTTATTATGACATCGCTAGTCGCTGTTGTGCAGACTAAACCATTTTGGGCCTCCAAGAGGGGGCCCCAGTATGTCCAATAGTGACTAAAGTTCATTCCCTCAGTTGATATTATCAATATATTTGAAATATGAATTAATAAATAATTAATTTGAGGGCCCAATTCATTCAAAATAAAAACAACCAAAAAAATAATAATTTATTCAGGATTTTTATGGGTCCCTCTCCCTACTCGGGCCCTGGGTAGTCAGGTCCACTTTTCCCCCCACTTCCACGCCCATGCCTCTAGTTACTTTACCCCTAAGCTAAATTACAACACTTGAACCCCACTACAACCCACCCCCAAAGTTCCATGGGAATATGCAAACCGGCTCGCCGCCAGTGGACCACCTGAAATGTCACAATATGTACATGTATGCGGAGTATAGAACTAAGGACGCTGGCTCTGATTTACGTGACGTAAATCAAAAGAAAATGTAAATGTTCATGAATTCTTGATTGTATATACACGCGTGTGCTGAGTTGCTTTGTTCCAACTTTGAAATCAAAGGAAGATCAGCGGCCTCTTTCGTTTTTCAGACAGAACTGCACGTGAACTTCAAATTAAGAACAACCTGGCCAGTTCCGAGAGGGTCAGACCACACTCGTAGATTTCCGAACGAGTTTAAGTACGACGTGGGTTACGAAGGCTTTTGGGAAACACTTGTAAATGTACGAATGTTCGTAAGTACGAGGTTACGAAGTACTTAGCGTTAAGAACGTTTTGGGAAACGCACCCCTGAACTCTCCAGGGTAGATCTACAAAGTCGGTATAGAAGTATACTTTTATTTGATGTGTATAATATGGGAGGGCCGTGCAGGAGTGACTGTGAGAAGGCCTAGATTAGTATACTTTTATTTGATGTGTATGATATGGGAGGACTGGGCAGGAGTGACAAAGAGAAGGCCTAGATTACTGTATTAGGTCTAGATGACTGGGGCAAAGCATCTCTGAAACATTTAGCTATGTTGATTATTCTCAGACCTCCCTAGAGCCCAATCCTTCTGTACATCTGTGGGATGTGCTGGAATAATGTGGCTATGTTATGGTCTATGACGACTCCATTGCACAACTTACAGGACGTGAATGATCTGCTGTTAGCATCTTGGTGCCAGATAAAAGACACCTTATATGAGTATGAGTCTATGCCCTGGTGGGATGAAGATGTTTCTGTCGCACAGAACACAGTTTCTGTTTTGTTTTGTGCTTCTTAAATATGAGTATAAATACGTGCAGCACCAGAGTTGTACAGGGGTATTCCAGAAATATTTTAAATAGTCTTTGCCTGCAAAGCAGGCCCCTTGAGGGCCACATAAACCAGGGTGCTCTAGAAAGTCAATTCCACTTGCTCCCCAAAAACTGTGACATCTTTGTATTCAGGGTATTTGGCGATTTTCCATTCCTAATATTACAGCTACTTAATGTAATTGCTGTTCACTGTCAGGAAAAAAATACATTTTTATTTACACTGTTAGTTTATATTTTTACTGCTTGATCTTTACAAGTGAATGTGAATGCAGCATATTTCAGAATTCATATTTATCAACCTAACAAATGTATGTATGTATATATTTATTTATTTATAAGTCTGTTTTAGAATCCACATTGTAATGACTGAGATAGTATCAAAATTCTATCTAATAAGTCCAACCATTTGACAGTTACAATAAAGAACATACTGAGAAAACGTATGCCATGTTTGTTGTTATTGTTTACATTTATAATCTTTGTTGTGGGTTTAGAGTGGGATAATGAGTTCCATTCTTCAATCTCCAAATAGCACAACAGAACAGCTGCAATGGTGAGAGATCATGATTATGTTGAATACTCATGTAATACTCTTCTTCTTTTGTCAGTTGTTGAAATGGACTAGTCGTAACCTGTGCTTTCTGACCTGAGGAAGCACAGTTGACAGTAATATAACAACGGTACTCATATCTTGTTTTTTGCCTGTCTACTGACATTAACTGCCATGCCAGTTTAAAAAGTTGTTAAAATACTAACAGTATGTACTAGATGATGTGTTGTTAACAGTTGCATTAACACATGGAAGAAAGTGACCTCTTAATTCAATATTTTACAAATGACAATGGAAACAGACCAGAAAAGAACTGTTACACAGGTAACAATGCAGAACGACTGCCCTATCAGTACAACTAAACCTTGCACATTACTGCATATTGGCAGTTTGCATATCTGCCAACATTAGGTTATGAAAATGATGAAGATTTTCTGGTTTATCAGCCTACTCTCAATGCGTTTGTGCCATATAACCCTACAGCACAGGGGTGCGTTTCCCGAAAGCGATTGAACTTAGCGATTTACGAACAACTTTAAGAACGCGATTTTTCCGACTATTTCCCAAAAGCCTTTTTATCTTCCAAACTTACGAACGAGTCCCTAAGTAGCACTTAGTTGACTCCGCCCTCGTGTCTGCGTCAAATAGGCTTGGCCAGTCGAAAACTGAATCACAGATTTACATACATTTCTTCATTATTAAGCCACAAAAGTATGTTTATGTAAACAATAATAAAACCAAACATCAAAAAAGTATTTACACTACATACATGCAAAAAAATAAAAACATTTCACTTGCAGTTGCTGTCCATTGCATGCCAATCCTACCTATAAATAGGCAAATCCTCTTGGTTACGTGTCCATGATTAATCAGTGAATTTGATTGGTTAAGAGTTGACAAACTTAGTAGGCCAATTTGTAACTATTGCTTGGGATACAATATATTAATTTACTACTACAACTTTTACACTGGAAAAACCCCATTGCATTTATGCAATTTATATGTGTATATCAATAAATAATATATTGTACTTTAAACAATCTTAGTTTTTTTATTTCAGAAAAACAATAATTTCAACTTAAAAGTACATGTATGCACAGTATTGAACTAAGGACGCTGGCTCTAATTTACGTGACACAATTACACTTTCAAAAGAAAATTTAAATGTTCATGAATTCTTGTTTAATACACGCATGTGCTGAGTTGTGTATTTCAAAGGATGATCAGCGGCCTCTTTAATTTTCAGACAGAACTGCACGTGAACTTCAAGTTAAGAACAACTTGGCCAGTTATGAGAGGGTCAGACCACTCGTAGATTTACGAATGAGGTTAAGTACGACATGGGTTACGAAGGCTTTCGGGAAACACTCGTAAATTTAAGAATGTTCGTAAGTACGAGGTTACGAAGTACTTAGCGTTAAGAACATTCTGGGAAACGCACCCCTGATTAATAGAAAAAATGCAATGATCTGGAAGTAAAAGAACTTTTAATTAGTCTTAAGTTTGAGCAAATTACATCAAACTCAGTTTTATTGACTTTCATTTGTTTGAGGAAGAGTTGTACCCTTAGGTAACCCCCTCCTCCTTCTCTGCCATCACACATGATTGGTTGCACTGCATGCACATCAACCAATCAAGAGTTTTAACAAACAAAACTGCTATTAAATGAAACTGTGACTATGATACATATAACTCAATAATTAATTGTGGCAGTGACAATCCAAACTCATGCAGACAAGACGGGAAGACAGAACTTAACAATAATACATGGCAACAATACAATAACAGACCAAGACTATGACCGACAAGGGAACATATAAACCAAACATAATCACACATGGGATCTGGAACTCCCAGATAGCAAAATTATTCTGGCCCACATCTGGCCCTCCTCCCCCATTTCATTTGGCCCACTTGCCACATGAATTGACAGCATTTTGGCGGACCACTCCCGGTTGCAAGATGTGGGCCACATCTATGCCATATTCGGGCCACATATCAGCCAAATGTAGGTAACACTGCCATATCGCTGCCAGAAGTGGACCAGATCTGTTTTGGAACATGTGGGCCAAAAAGGTTTTTTAATATGTGGGCTACTGATGGCTCATAGATACGTAGCACTGCCATATCCCACATTTGGCTCACATGCAGTTTGCCAGTGCTGACAATGGGCCAGCAGTGCCATTTCTCAGCTAGAAGTGGTCCACATCTGTATGATATCTGGGCCAGGACTGTGGAATAACGAGACTCAGATGCAGACACTCACAGAACATGATGAGGTATATCAATAACACGTGGACATGAATAAACAAAGTTGTGATGGGAGGTTTCACAGATGCACTCAGTGTCAAATCATCTACCAGATTTCCCCTTTTTGGAGGAAAAAAAAATTAATGGCTTTGATTTGTTAACATTAAACATCTTTAGGATATTCTCTCAAGTATTTGTTCTATTCCAGGCTTCCTCAAAATACTCAGGGTCAGATTTCCAGCAAATCCAGCACATTTTCTAAAGGAAACACCAAATATTAATAGGTTTATTAAAAAACAAATAATGTTAAAGAAATAAAATAGATTAAAGAAAATAAATGTAGAAAAAACAGGTTGGAATGCAGAGTCCTTCAGAAAGAGAATTAAGCAGATGCAAAATCAGGCTGAGAGCAGAGTTTTTAAGGAACAGTTCCCCCTCCGAGTAAAATTCTGCTGGGCAGCCTCATGTGTGGTCATCCCAGCTTGACTGCCTAACATCATTTTGAAGATGAGTTTTTAAGGGCTACAACTGTGTCAGGTAATGTCTGTTTAGCCAATAGAAACAAGCTTTTTCTGCTGCCAAGATGGCAGGTCCGGTGCTCCAGGCTTATCTTGGAGAACAAAAGAAAGTAGACTTGGCTCTGTGCATATGGATATGTATATGGAATGTTAAGTGGTCTTAATGATTTGGGTTGAGCTGAGATGTGTGGAAATATGTGTGAGAGCTAATGTTTATTATTTCTGTATCTGATAATGGAGTATTTTTTTCTGTTTAAGACTCAAAAGAAATCTTGTAAGACCAAATAATGACGGTTAGCAAAATTGCTATGATCTCCTGTTGGTTATCTGAAATGAAATGTGATATTAAATACACAAACAGGTATATTTAAAAGAGATAATAAAACATGTATAAAAATAATCTGGTAATGGTCAGACCTTACAGATTATATAAAATGTCTAAATGATTATATTAACTAAATGAATCTAGTAGTTACTGATTCTGATCACTACTTTCACAGAAAACAACAGAACATCTCATAAAGCACTATACATTTAACAAACAGAAGTCCTAAATAAATCCATATTATTAGAACACTTGTTAAAACAAAATACACAACTGAGATTCTGCTACAGCTCCTAACATCATCTCGTGTTATTGGTCTAAATTCAGTGACTTCTTTTCAGAAGAAATAATGATATTGTACACTATTTTAAAGGACTTGCAAAGTTGAAAATATGTAATAGACAAGGACATGACAGAACCCATTTCAACACTGGTTCCATGGTGTAATGATTAGCACTCTGGACTCTAAATCCAGCAATCCAAATTCAAATCTTGGTCGCACCTGTGCTTACTTCTTGATGATATGCAAAGGAAATTGTCAAAATAAGTCAAACTATTCTCAAGAGCTCCATGTCACATCTTTTTTTTCTTTTGAAATGGTCAATAAACACTCATGGTCTACTTAAAAAGCATAAAAATGAATGATTAATCAATAAACTATCAACACACTGGAGTGAACTGATAAAATCACTTTCAACAAATCTGAAGCTTCTGAAATTTGAAAGTAAATCTGGATTTCAAATGTAAAAACATGTGTTTGTAGACACATGGCACAGAATATGGTGAACTGACAATATGTATGTTAACATTGGTCGAATTTGAAAAACCATCAGCATCAATTTTAAAGACTGTCAGAACCTCAACCAAAAAAGCATTTGTGGACATTATATTTTATTGCGCCATGTACAGAAATTAGGTCATGGTATTTGAATGTGCCGAAATAGCTCAGTTGGGAGAGCGTTAGACTAAAGGTCCCTGGTTCAATCCCTGGTTTCGGCAGAGTTGTAGCTTTTCTGTAAAGCTTGGAATCCATCTCTGTGAGGCTGTCGACTCTGCAAAGAGAAGTGGAATTTATGGAGACCGTTCACTTGTTTTGATAGGCAGGGCAATGCTATTCTTAAGCTCCTCCCAAACAATGCTCTGCCATTCACCCTCATTCTGCATTCTGCAATGTCACAAGTATCCTGTCAAGTTTGGTGCAGGTTCATACTTATCTGGCAGAGATGATGCCATGATCAACAAGGTGGCTGGTCCAAAGTGAGGTTCAGTCATTGCACTGGGACTGTACTGACCTTTGCGAATCTCGACTGCATAATTTCTGTTAGGGGGGGACTGCGTTTGTGCTCTCCCCTGTAGGTGTGTGTGCATGCGTGTAATTTGCGGGGGGATAGGGGGGTTATGACCCCCCAAAAAATCTGATCCAATCACTATAACCCCCCCAATAAAGTCACATAATTTCGATTTACAAAAACATCTTCCATGAATAACTTGTTAATTTTCTTTATTCGTGATCAATTTTGGGTAAAATACTAGCATGTTTAATCATTTGGTAATGTAACCCTATTTCTCCTTCGGGCAGCTCCCTAGCGAGGCTCTGCGTTGTGAATTGATGAAAAGGAACCAGGGAGCGCAAGATTGTGGTGCATCAGCGTGTGGCGCTGTCTTTATTAGCAGACTTCTCTTTGGTGGAACAACAGCTTCATAAAACAAAACAATACTGTGTTTAGCACAAGATACCATATTCAAGGCTGATGTTAACATAAAAATATGAGATGCTTGAGAAAATACTTCAATACCTGCACATTTCACTAATATTATGTTTAAACAGCATTTTTAGAGACAACTGACACTATATAAAGTAGGTGAGGCTAGCCTAATGCCTTAAACCCACATAGTATAGCTTGCAACGTGTACAGATATAAAATCACAATTGTAACGTAAATACAATTATTAACTTCCACCAAACAACTGACAGAGGTTACTACATCTCTAATTTATGCAAAACATAGGTGGATGATTGATATTTCCCCAAAGATTAACATGGAGTATTGACAGAGACAAAATCAGCACGGCTCACCTTCATAAAACAAAACAATACTGTGACTATAAGGAAGTAGCATCACAGCAAAGAACAAGAGAAACGGTGAACATGCCTACTGCCACCTAGTGGTTGAAACTGTTAATAACACCCACCTTACAGTACCAAGGTGTGGTCTGTAAATTTTGTGTAGTGTTACACCCCTAATGTATAGTGATGTGCAGAATAGAGTGCAGTATAGAGTTTGTTCTGGCACAAATATGCATTTGCAGGTATTTTGGCCATGTGTGACACAGCTACTCTCTGCCACTATACACTATTGGAGTTGAAGTTAGGGATGGGCAGTTTGACACAGAGGCTCCGAAACTTGTGTCACCTTTGCCGACACGTGCTGATTCGACACAGTGTACCGGAGCTTGTTGACGTCTCTACTATCGCGTGACTATGACATTTAAAGCTTCAAATGCGTCAATGAACCACCGGAAATGGGCGGGACTGGTTCAAAGCTTTGGCACTATCCCCTGTCTCACTGACTAGCAGTAAAGCTCATGATGACAAATATGACAAAATATTTCTTCTAATCATATAAAAAACATTAATTGAGGCTTTCAATAATAACAACCAAGTATTTGCATGACTTTAATAATTAAAGATGGTTATCAGCAGATCAGAACAGATATTGAGTGACCAGTAAATCTCACGGTTAATTTGCTTCGTGGTAAAGTGCAGGCTGTAATAATTTATTTCAGCCACCAGATGTCGCTCTTGTTCTCTGAGGCTTCAATGCCTCGAACCTTTTTTGGCACAATCAGGAAGGAGCTTCAAAAGCTTCAGTGAGGCTTCATCCGCCCATCACTAGTTGAAGTGGACATTTCATATATATGGACAGATACACATTGATTAGAATGGATTTTATTGATGGTGGAGGTTACTTGCAAATTAAAAGTTAGCTGTTTCAGGAGGACAGTGGATACCTGCGACAAAGGAAAATGTTGTTAGACTTGAATGGATCGTGTTTTGTAGTTCAAGTATTAGTTGTATATATGGCCAGAAATATTTTAAGTAGCTAATCAATTAATAAAGTAATGCACTTACCTGTGGTTGTTTGGTGGAGGGGGTAACTGTTGTCTTCATTCAGAGAGTGAAACCAGGATGTAAGTTTGGGGGACTTTTATTGATAAATTTCCCTCCAAAATAGCTGGAAGTGACATTGCATCACTTCCTGTTTAGTGCTATAGAAGCCAGTTCAAACCAAATGGCTGGGAGAGTATAGGAGGGGTTAGTTTGTGTGGCCAGGCTTTGATTGGGAGCTGTTGAAGTCATAACCTTTTAAAAAGTCATTTGTTTTGTTGCGGCATATGTTTAAAAACTTTTTGCATTGACTGGAATTTGCACATTTTATTTTCACTTGGAATACTGGGATTCAATAAACCTCTACCATTTTGCACCATTTGGCTTTTTCATCAGGTCATCACACCATGTAACTAATACCTGACTACTTTTTGAGTTATTTTCATAAAACATAATATGCAGGTTTTGTTTGACAATTGCAGATTACCACAACACTGCACAACAAATACCCTAAAATGAAGAACCTTACAGGGGGCTGGCTCCTTTATAAGGCCACAGGTATGAAATTGCAGGTATTTTAATAAGTTATGATCTATTGAATTCACTTGAAATTGCTGCTGAAAGTTCTATATGAATGTATTCTGTAAGTTTAGAAGAGATACTTTCAATAAAAAGCTTTAGCTGTGTCTTGCCATCTTATTTCTCCACAATTGCATACAGTAGTTTTAATAACACTGCAGTAGAACTAAAACTATGCACTGCAACAGTTTGTGCATCAGACAGCTGTTTAAGCTCCTCAATGAAACTTTTTTTAATCTGTTCTGTAGACTAATGGAAATATTGCTTTTACACAAGCAGAATATTACCATATTCAGATAATGTGTCCCTAACTACGTAGTATGTACATAAAATAAATAATAATACAAAAATAATGGATTAACCAAGTATCATTTTCTTATATTTAAGGTGGTAATGGACAAAGGACTCTGTCAGTACTGATACAGGGGTCTCAAGGCTACACAGCAAAAATGCTGAAAACAAGTTCCAACAACGGCAAACATGTGCTTTACATAATGCCTCTTCAGGAGCGCCTTGACACAGCTCCTCTGCCACATGAAGCTTGGGAGTTTTCTAAAATGCCAAAGTCTGAGTGCAAAAGGTGTGGGAACACTATGCCATTGCAGTTGCTAGTTACACATGTTCAAAATTGTGGTGTAAGTATATGAAAGAAAACAATATTTAAAAAAATCTTATAGCCAAGGAAAAGCACTGAGAATACATATGAAATTTTAGATTGTTATATTACTTTAATTTACTCAGGGGGCTGAGTCTGAACATTTAAAAACTGTCCAAGAGTGTCAAGAACCGGAAGATTGCTCAGCAGAGTGTCCTGATGTTTACCTGACTGAGTGTAAACCCATGGTAGGTAGATAATGTTACTTACAATACTTTGACCACAGTGCTTTTATAACTTTTACATACAAATACATTATAAGTTAAGTCTTTTGCAGCTGGCAGTTCATTTTATTCTGTGTATGAACAAGTAATTGTTTTTCTTAGGATACCTGTCCTGTTTGTGAAGTTCAGTTTCCACCGGATATATTGTTTGCTCATGCCAGTTTATGTGGGGAAAGGTAATTGTTTTACATATGTTTTAAAACGTAAATACTCTTTTTACGTTAGTAATGTCAAAAATGTCCTCTATTTTGTCAAAATGCTAATGTCTTCCCTTCAAGTTTTGACGAGGAGAGGCCATCTTCTTCAGCTGACCATGATGTGGACAGAGCAACAGCAGTACCCCATCAACGGAATTGAGAGACGAGCAGTAACACCACAGTTAGAAGTTTTGTTACAGAGAATATTGTTAAGAGCTCATCATAAAAGTAATTTATTATAAGTTTTCTGCAATGGCAAGAATCAAATCAAATCAAATTTTATTTGTCACATACATAGTAATACATGGTACAACTTGCAGTGAAATGCTTAGACAACAGTCTGCCCACACAATGCAGCAGTTTTGAACTTCCCTTCTGTAATCGTAAAACTGTTTTATCTCCTGTAAAAACTGTAATGATTGCATTTTTCTCATAAATGCAAAATTTTGTATACATTTTGTTAATGGAAAGGGGTGTATTTGACCGTACTCGTTTGTTATATAGGCCACCTTTGACTTGAAGTGTTTGTCCTGTC
>BRDA01066938.1:0-10481 GCA_036984385.1 Crenuchus spilurus | reverse complement strand
TACTTAAGTATAGTAACAAAGTGTTTGTACTTGACTTGTACAAGTACAAATAATGACTTACTTGACATTTCTGTTTATTGGGTAAGCTCAAAAAACATCTTCAGTGTTGAACGCCGGACGCACTCTGTGAACTCACGCCATAAATATTTTCTGTTAGGAAAGAAAATGTGAAACCTGGTGAACCCAGTTCAGAGACTGTAGTTTTCTATTTGCTAAAGTATTTTTTCGGATGAAAGCTGCTGTTTTTCAGGTTACTATTGTTGGAGCATTTTCTTTGTACGTTTCTTCTGCAGGTTGGCTTTAGTGAACACAAGCTGATAGACAGCCATCCATCCATTTTCCAACCCACTTAATCCTCATCAGGGTTGCGGTTAGTCCCCTACCCCCACACTGGGCGCAGGGCAGGGCATTACACTATTCAACTAAGACCAGGACAGGGCGCCAATCCATCACTGGGTGCACACACACACACACACACACACACACAAAGGACAATCTAAGCTCCATGTTTTTAGACTGTGGGAGGAAACCCATGCACGTTCACCTCTCAGTGCTGAGGTCTTGGGTTCAAATCTCCATCTAGGTGGAATTTCCATGTTCTCCCCCCGTGTCTGCGTGGGTTTCCTCCGACAGTCCAAAAACATGGAGGTCAGGTGAATTAGGTACTCTAAATTGTCTGTAACCAGCTATGGATTGGCACCCTGTCCTGGGCTTAGATAGGATAGTGTAATGCCCTTCCCTGTGCCCGGTGAGAGGGTAGGGGACTAACCGAGGCCCTGGTCAGGATTAAGGATGATGGATGGATGTCACTTTATGAGTATTTAATATAAAAATATATTACAGTTTAACTTTTTAAGTTAAATTAAGAACACAAATGAACTTTTTCACCAAATTAAAATTTTTGAAGTTGCACTAATATTCAATGTTCTTCAATAATTCAATGTTTTCTAACATGTGTGAATACTAAACTGGTTTTACTTGACAGAAGATCTAATACACTACTGTTGAACCAGTGCCTTTACTGTAAGGTGATATAAGTCTGAATCATTTGACATGTAAGTCATATTACAGTGTTGTATTCACGTCTGTTGTTTACTGTAGACGTGTTTACTGCATTCATTACTGAATTAAGACCTTAATGAAGTGTTCCTTAAAATAACATGTTTCCTTTGCATTGTTTACAGGAGTTTTTTTCTACTGTGAAGGAAGGAATGACCCCATGACCCCATGTAATTTAGGGCTCTGGACTTAGTAATTGTACTTGGCCATTGTTATCAGCTCATTTCAGTTCTGGTCTCCACTGGAATAGTAGATTTATTTGTCTTTTTTTACATTTAACAGACACTGCACACTCATTTACACAAGCAGATCAAACCCAATTCATCTTATCTATTTGTGATTGGTTTACTGAGAAACATGCAGTGGTTGATGTATTCAGAGCATCACTGCTGGGATTCAGAGCTGGCAGTGAATGTAAAGACATCCGTGCTGTTGATATGCAAATGCTTTTTAACTTGGCCAGCTAATTCTCATAAAATTTTACACAAAGAATTTATGTCGGATTCACTGAAAAATAGACGTTTTTACAAGTCCTTCAGGATAACATCCAACATCCCGTGTAATATGATTTGAATTTGACTCAGTTTCAGGAAACTAATGTAGACAGTCTGTTGGTTTGGTCATTTTTGAAAGTAATATAAAAATATCAATCTATCCATCCACCCATCCATCCATCCGTCTATCTATCTATCTATCTATCCATCCATCCATCCATCCATCCATCCATCCATCCATCTCTCTCTCTCTCTATCTCTCTCTTTCTCTCTATCTATCTATCTATCTATCTGTCTGTCTGTCTGTCTGTCTGTCTGTCTGTCTGTCTGTCCGTCCGTCCCTCTCTCTCTCTCTCTCTCTGTCCGTCCGTCCGTCCATCCATCCATCCATCCATCCCTCTATCTATCTATCTATCTATCTATCTATCTATCTATCTATCTATCTATCGCCCATCTATCATCTATCTATCCATCCACCCACCCAACCACCCATCCATCTATCTATCCATCTATCTATCTATCCATCCATCCATCCATCCATCCAACCATCTATCAACCATCCATCCATCCATCCAACCATCTATCAACCATCCATCCATCTATCTATCTATCTATCTATCTATCTATCTATCTATCTATCTATCTATCTATCTACATTTCTGACAGCCTACTAATGCTGAAGAAACCACCAAATGCATGCATGCCTGAGAAATCTCTTGCCACACTATAAAAAGGCCATTTTACACCACGCCCAGATGGTAGGCTGGCCTACCTTTTCAAAGCTTTTTCAGTTCTTACATTGGTGCCATTTGAAGCAACAAAGGTCCTGCAGCTTGAAAGGTGGGAATGAACTTTAGTTCTGTTCCTTACTCATTTGAAGCACATAGAGTCCAGCCGAAAGCCTTAATAGCATCAAACATTATTGTGAAGCTGCCTGTGCTGGTCTCTTGGGAAGATGTGAACATTAAGAATTTGTCAGAGTAATTGCCTGTGGAATTTGCATGCTGGCATGAATTACTAATCAAGTCTGTCCACACTCTTGCATAGTAAACGAGGAACCAGATGTCCTAATTAAACTGCATTGTTCTTTCTGGATAGTGTACAGAAGAAAACCACTCTCTTATAGTCCTTTAACTGGTGTAGAACCATGTCAACTGAAATCTTCTTTATAAGGAGCAAAAAGAACACTCGAATGGAAATTGATTCAGGTCTGTGAAAATGAATACATTTCTGAATCTGATGGTCTACCTCCAGCCTACTTAGCCAAGCTTGTCCATCCTTATTGCCCTTCCCGAACTCTTAGCGCCTCTAATTCTGCTCTGTTGATTGTCCCCAAGTTCAAACTGGTCTCTGTGGGGAGCAGATCCTTTAGTGTCATGGTCCCAAAACTGGGGGACTCCTCACGTCATTTGTGCCCTGCCGTGGGCTTGGCTAGGATACTCTGTAATGCCCTAACTAACTGTGACCCTGATCAGAATTAAGCAGGTAAGATGGATGGATGGATGGGAGGGTATGTATTTGTAGAACTTCTGGACTCTGGCATGACTGATTCAGTTTTGTGGATCATGGTTGAATTACTGTTGAATTTTGCTTTGATTTTGAAAATTTAGTCAATGTTGAATTGAATCACAATTTTCTTCTTCTTCAATCTTAGTATGAAATAAATATAGTCATTATATAATATTATTATATTATTCATCCATCCATCCATTATCACACCCACTTAATCCTTATCAGGGTCGCGGTTTATATAATATTATAATAGAATATAAAAATGACCTGATGCCATTATGTTGTATTTCCTTAATTACTTTTAATGTGTTAATATTTAAGATCGTCATTTATTATACAGTCAGAAAAGTCAGGAGGCCATATTTTATTTATTAAACATTACAATTAAACAGTTTGGAGAATACTTTAAGGTTTCCTGAATTGAGAGATGCTTTAAGTAGAACAAATGAACTTCCTACAACTGCCTAGTCTCTATATCCATAAATATAGATTTTTTTTTCTCATATAAAACATACAGTGAGGTGTAAGTCCTGAAGACATTAAAACTGAGTTTATTGTCAATGTTGTCATCATCATAACAAAACAATTACTTAAATGTCTCTTTACCAAATCTCCGTCACTGTGGGCATAAAATAATGCTGCAATAAGTAGGAAACAATACAAACTCTGCTGAATGTAAGCATAGACATTATATACCTAGATGCGGCATTGAGCGCTGACTCATATGTCAACATCGCCGCCATATTGGAAGTGGCAAAAGCGACCAAAATAACATGAGAGAGATGCTGCACTCTGGTGGTGCGTGGAGTTTTTCGAACCATTTTACAGTCAAAACGGGATCACATGGGATTACCTTTCACAGGTAAGACTGACGAATTGTTTTTGATCGTATTTGGCCATTCTAACATTTTCAAAACAAAATTATTTTTTGTGCCTAAAAGTTTCCCAGTGTATATTAGTGCACATCTGAATGTGTGAATGAACGCACTAGCTTAAATAACTTAAATAGAAAGGCGATTTATGAAGTTCAGTCCATTCACTTGTATTAGTTCACAGCACAGCTGTGCCTCCTCCAATATGGCGGACAGAGTTACGTTACATCAGCGGGCCAACCCAATGATCTATAATATATAGATCATTGGGCTAACCCAGTCAATGACGCGTCTAGGTATTAATGTCTATGAATGTAAGTTACATAGGAATCTTTCTTCCGGTGCAGTCACGTGACTCTTTCCGGAATGTTTCGAGGCCGCGCTTCAACAGAATCGATTCTGTTTTGAGTCAGCGTTTCGACGTTGACAACATTAATAAAACGGTCGAAAAAAAGCTTTATTCACACACACTAGATGAGGTACCTAAAATATATATTTTTGCTACAGCAGAGTGGCAAACCAAACCGAGCTTTAATGAAGTGCTGAAGCCCTGAAAACTAATTCACAACCTCCAACCGTCACACCTGCAGCTAATAAACAAACCGCCGAACACAAACACTGAGCTCTCCGTGTAACTACAGCCGCTCTCTGGAGAGATTATTCCTGCTGGATATTAGCTGTGAACTGTTGGTAGAAGCTTCCTTATGAAGATAAGTACAGCTTCTGGGTTTAGAAGTAGACTTCAGGTGTTTTTAGATGTTTGGACCCGTCGTGGGAGCAGAGAAACAGGCCCAGAGCTCCTACTGACTGACTGTGAGTTGTCATGTTTTATAAATAAGTATATTTCTGTGATGTAAATATGTGCCATGAAGTTTCTAGTGTCTAAGATACTGATATAAAACATGTAGCCATGGTCTGGAAATCCACGTGATGCCCATTGTTTGGTAGTGTTTACATACATGAGGCTGAGTACAGGAGTCAACTATCAATCTTCCAAAGACTGAGGGGGAGATAAAACATTAAAAAACATAACCCCCCCTTTTTTTATTACAACAAAATTGTTGAAATATTCAGTGACATTTAGGGTTGACACCCGTCCCGTAAAATACGGAATCGTTCCGTATTTGTACATTAAAAGTCACGTTCCGTATTGAACCGATATGGGACGCGCTTTGGTCCGTATTTTTATCAAAGGGGATGAAATAAGGTTGAACTGAGACAGAACGATATGTGTGAATCTGCTGCTCTCTCTCCCACCCTATCTGTCGTGTGTGTGTGAGAGAGAGACAGAGAGTGTGTGTGTGTGAGACTGGTCTTTGGCGAATGAAACGGCTCTTAGAGTCGACTCTTGGAAGTGAGCGATCAGAGCCGACTCGTGTCTGGGAGCCAGATTCGTTTTCGCCTCTTTTGAAGTCGCACGGGATTGTTGCACGCGCACAGAGTGAGCTACAAAAAGACTCTCTCTGATGAAAAATCTCTGAAACTCAGTCCAGCTTCACAGAAAGACACTCAAAATACTGTATTATATTTTAAAATCAAACAAAGAACACAGAGAAAATTTATTTATTTATTTATTGATTGTTTTAGAGCGTTTAGATGGTGTTTTATGCATTGGAATCTTCAGGCAAAGCTGCGAAAATACTCGTCACAAAACACAGCGCCAGTTTCCGTCTACAGGGCAAAATAAATGTATAATAAACTATATTTCGTTTCATTTCCCTGTTATCTAACGAAATAAAATACTTTGCGTAGATGGAAATGAACTGTAATATAATAATTATTATGGCAGCATGCACGCAGACTCGCACACAGAGAAGCAGGCGGAGAGGGCCGGTTGTATAAATAAGACAGAATAACTTTAGCAGAGAACGAATTATAGTTTATTATACATTTATTTATCATAATCAATAACACACACACTGCACACGCTTTCTTTGGGTTTTCACCGAGAAAGCTCTCCTTCTCTGAGCCTAAACCCTGTGGGGGATGATATCCTAGCAATAGTTAACATAACAATAGCTCGCTGATAGCCCACAAGAGGGAGGGGGACTTTTCAGACATTCCTCAGAATCTCAAAAAACCTCCGCCTTGCCAGTGCTAAATAAATAAATGCACATATAAAAGACAAAAAAAATTATTGCGCACAATTGTACAGAGAAAAATAAATAAATTAATACATATATTTTGTCACGAAAAGGATATAGGAACATTTATAAAAGGAATCTATTTCTACATTTCCATGCATACAAATGATTTGGCTCACTTTTGAAATCCAAAACAGACAACACAAATTCACTGAAATATGGTCATCAGTATGGAAAGTGTTGGGGGAGATGTGATTTTTCCTTTTGCATGATACATGTACTAACCATAATTTACTTATTTTACTTTATTCTGCCCTATTCCTTTATTAATTCATGATCATTTTGTGATATAGTGAACTATGTTGCAGCCAGATACATACATACATGCATACATACATACATACATACATACATACATACATAATTCTTTTCTTTTTGTTCTGGTCTTTCTGTAAAATGCAAAACTCTATAAATATAATTTAGAAAAAATATGATTTTAGTTGTTTTTACATTTCTACATTTATTTAATTTCATTCACTGTTGAATTGACATTATTTTATTACTAGCTTAAGCTAAGCAGCCAAAAAAAGAAGAAGAGGAAGAAAAGTGTTTCGATTTTGGAGCTGTAAGAGGTCTTTTAAGTAAAGCAAGCCATAAAAATCCATCACTGGTGCGAGTCATGACCAATGAAAGCGTTGTCTGCATTTTAAGATACACCTGAAAATGGTGGTCAATTTAAAAAAATAGTATCTTCCGAAGGCAATTTTAGTCCGCTTTATAATGTTTCTCTGACAGTGTAAGACCTTTTATTATATTGGTGCAACATTCAAGCCGCACTCAACCCGCAATGGAATCCCCCCCCCCACATACACTCAAAACACAACCCCCCCCAACCTACCCAGGGGTGTTCCTTATTTCAAAATCTGAAAGGTGGCAACCCTAAGTGACATCCAAAGCGCTGGACATGACAATTGAAGAGGAGGTGAAACATTATTAAGAACATTAATCTGTAAATATAAATATAAAATTTAAAAATGCAAGCAAACCAGGACAAATAAAATAGTAAGCAGTCAGTAATTCAGGGTTTTTTAGTCTTTTTTTCATTTCCCACAGTTACACTATAGCAGGTAATTTCATTCTGTTTACAGGAGTGAATATGACATTTACCCAAAATGAACATGACTCACGGGGGCTTGATGGTTAACACGTTCGCCTCTCAGCGCTGAGGTCTTGGGTTCGAGTCCCCATCTGGATGGAGTTTCCATGTTGTCCCCGTTTGGGTTTCTTCCTACAGTCCAAAAACATGGAGGTTAGATTGTCTGTCTGTGTGTTTGTGTGCACCCAGCGATGGATTGGCACCCTGTCCTGGGCTTAGTTATAATAGTGTAATGCCCTGCCGTGTGGCCAGTGGAGGGCTAGGGGACTAACCACGACCCTAATAAGTATTAAGTGGCTATTATGATGGATGGATGGAACACAAGACTCGCATGAAAATAGGTTTTTGGAAAGTCTAGGAGCAGATTTAATCAAAATATAGATTTGACACTTACTGTTTTGACTGTTGTTGCTGAGTTTGTGCTGAACAGAAGCCTGTGTAACACTTTGGGGAAAAAAATCATTTTAGATGGGGGTAATTTGTCAAAAGTTCAAGGCATGTCAGACTACATCAGAGTGTCTCCAGGGGGTTAAGACTTTAGAATACAGATGATCCATAAACGTCATCAGAAGAGATCAAATGCTTGCTGTCCATCTTTAGAGACAACCAAGAGTGAATGTCAGACTAAAATAAATGAGTGTATGGGCATTTACACTGGAGACACACAAGTGGAATTCTCATCAGCAGAAAATGCATGAGGAGCCACATGGAGTTTAAATCTCTGTGTAGAAAATTACCAACAAGTTAAATCGCAGAAGTGATTTTAAATTGTGTTTCTTTCATTTTTACAGCAGTGGTGCATGAAATGTGAAAAGAAAAAAAGATATAATTCTTAAATTCTTAATTCTCTGCTGTTTCTGAAAAAATTTAAATTGTGGTCACTCAACTCCTTTCTTAAACATCAGTCCTTTATCGTCACATTTTATATCCATCAAACAGACTTTTATTTCTCCAAATAAGTTTTAACATTATTCAAAGAGGACTTCATTGTAATGGGAGAGGCAATGGACAAATACTTTTCTAGCAAACTCTTAAAAAGAACCATGAAAATTCTAAGAACCCTTCCTGTAGATAAAGGGTTTGATGAGGAATGTCGATGGTCCTATACAGAATCTTTTTGAAAATGGTTCTATATAGCCCCCAAAAAGGTTCTGCTGTAGTTACAATATCATGCTTGTAGTAATAGAAGAAACCTTTTTGGTACTATATAGAACCATTTTCTTTCACCATTCAAAGAGCCCTTTGAGTGTTCATGGTTCTATATACAACCATTTTCTTTACTAAATAACCCTTGAAGAACCATTCCTTTTAAGAGTGTAAGCTTGCTGTCTGTTATCCAATCACTAAAGGATATTTGGGACAGTCTTAATCTATTTCTTTATTAATTAAATACATCAGATTACTTATTTACCTAATTACATGTATTATACAATTTTCAATGTTCAAAGTCAACTCTAACAGTATTTGAATTGGCCCTAGTGTGCTACCATCATTAATGAAAAAAACATGCACATCACATTTCTTATAAAAAAGTACAGTCAGAATAACATATCCACTGTCTAAATAATACAGCATGGCTCAAAAGTCTGAACTACATTGAAAATATTGATTTAAAAAATAAAACCTGGCTGGAAATAAAATTTTTTGTAGAATTCTGAAAAATGGAAAAAAACAAAAAATTTATGATGGAAAAATAATTAAATTCTGAATAATTTTTTGCACACTTTTAGGACGGCACATTTTTGACCTTGTTAAGACCTTAAGGTCAGATTGCATTGTGTTATTTTTTTTCTTTTGTAGCTTTGAATTGCTAACAAACACCAGAACTCAATAGTCACCTAAATAGCTGCATCATTTTTGCTATATTTTCATGTATCATTTCAAGCCAGCATTGTAGGATTTCAGCTATGAGGGGTCATGGCTGCAAAGACATTGAGTGTCGTCCGTAGTAGTCGGCATGGTCTTTCAAAGACTGCACGAGGGGAAAGTAATTAGATTGACATTGACTACGTATATTCATAAGGGATATGAATGAGATTTTATCTTTGATGACATCCAACAGATAGTAGCATGGGGGCAATTTGCAACCCAGGCACAGTCGTCCTCTTAGCTTGGGTTATGGCAGCCCAGCAGTCATAGAACTTGGCTATGCACCAAAAGGTCAGGAGGTCATCCCAGTTGATGGTATTCTGCTAGAGCTACTGTGCCTTTGAGCCATGGGAACTGTCCTTGTGTTGGGCGTGGAACAAAAACATCAGTCAGGATGACAGTAATTGCCATTAAGCGTTCTTTTGTAGTACTTCCTCATACCTAATTTATTATACACATTATGTAATTTATTATACCGTATTCCCATGAATGAGCAGTGTGAGTCAGTTCAACATCTATCAATTACCTCCATCACTGGATCTACTGACTTGAATGGAGAAAATTGCATTAAAGAGTATTGTGGGGAATCTGTGGGGCTTCTCATATTCCACAGAGATATTAAAAGACTATGAACTCAAATAAAAACTATAAATAATGTATTGCTTCATATCAAAATAATTAAATAAGATATGGAACACCACAAATTGGCAATGGCACTATTGTTTTTTTTTCTTGTAGGTCACTGAAAACTGCAGATAGATTCTGCCAAAGTGTAGATTTTAAACTTTGTCAATACTACTAATGTAAATTAGAATATGGTGAAAAAGTTCATTGTTGTTTGTTTCACTACTAAATGGTAAAAACATTATTTTACACTCATTACACATAAAGTGACATATTTCAAGCCTTTCTTTTACTGTTGTCATGTTGAACAGTTTGGCTTCAAGCTCATGAAAATCAGAAATCCAGAATCTTAAAATAAAATTATTAGAATATTTTACTTTGGGTATAAAAATTATAAATTATTAAGTATTGTTGCTAGCACATTGTTAAAGACAGCTGCATGCATTACATTTAAATAGTAACATTTTGCAAATAATAACACCAAACTAAGACTGATGAAAGCCTTGGTCTGGCCAGTAGCTACATATGGATGTGAAGCCTGGACACTGAAGAAAGAGGAAGAAAGACATATTCAGGCTTTTGAGAACAAGTGCATCAGGAAGTTGCTGAAGATCTCATGGATGAAGATGATGACCTCTGAGCAAGTCTATGAGATGCTAGAACTCAAAAGGAGTTACGTTAAATACGAGTTACGTTATTTCGGTCATGTGATGAGGCATGCACAGGAAGGAAGTGTTATGACGGGACTTGTGGAGGGAGTCAGAAGACGTGGAAGACCAAGAATAACTTGGATGGATAACATCAAGACAAG
>BRDA01066925.1:3534-16965 GCA_036984385.1 Crenuchus spilurus | reverse complement strand
CAGCATTACATGCAAACAAATTTGTTTTGAAAACACAAAAAGGACAATATGTTCTGATGTTTATATGATGTGAAACTTTCCCTCTGAACACCCCAATCTACCTTAACAGAACTGGCGTGAAATTAAAACTGTAATTTATTGTTATTAGCTATCTGTATTTCGAAAATATAATTTTATATCCTATCCTAACTTGCCCCAACTATCACTGTATTTGTTAAAACTACAATAAATTGCGTTCAACGAACCTTTCAACGCTCTCAACGCTAAATGGTGAACGGTTTATTTTGAAGGAAGCTAACGTTAGCCGGTTAAACAGCAGGACAAACCAAGAAGAATGTGTGTATATATATAGCCGGTTCTAAGCTCTCAAAAAACATCATGGATAAACAAAATTAAGTGTACTTAAAAGACACTCTGTGAGACTAAAACATATTTTAACCTGAAATGAAATAGTTTTTACTCATTAGCCTTACATTAGCACTTAGCTTGCGAGCAGCTTTCCCTCCAGGCTGTTTCAGAAATGAACTACCGTAATATCACATATAGTAGCGCAAACAACGTGTTAGTGAGAAAAATAGCAATGCCAAGCCTCGTTCACTAGATTGGTTGGCCAGTCTAACATAGCATGTATCATAAAAATGAACGGTGTGTTTTTACTTACACAAGTTCAAGAGCTGCTTCTCTCGGGTGCTGGAGAAAGCGGTAAATGCTTGGGAAACCTCTTCTTTCCGGTGGAAAATTGTACCGTCTGTTTTTTCCTCACAGTTTACTGTAAAATATACAGTTAATGGATGTATTTGTGTGGCATCCCACAATGCACTGCGTTCTATAGTTTATTATTGTAAAACTGTGAAATAGTATTTTACTGTATGATTTTACTGTAAAAATTACAGCAATTTTTTACAGTGTACTGGGCTTTTTGCTAAGGGCCATCCAGTCCTTATGCAAGTGAAGCAGGAGCTTGGTCCGCATTGCCAGCAGTAAGGGGCAGCCATGGCCTAGTGGTAAGGATCTGGTCTTGTGACCAGAAGGTTGCTGATTCGATCTCCAGACAGGACATGACTGAAGTGCAAAAGGCAAAGCTCTCTGTTTACTGATCGGTTTACGTTCCAACCTTCACCTGGTCATAAGCTTTGGGTAATGACCGAATGAATGAGATTATGAATACAAGCTGTTGAAATGAGCTTTCTTCGTAAGGTGTCTGGGCTCTCACTTAGAGATAGGGTGAAGAGTTCGGACATCCGGGAAGGACTCAGTAGAGCTGCTGCTCCTCCACATCAAGAGGAGCCAGTTGAAGTGGTTTGGGCACCTGCTACGGATGCTTCCTGGGCGCCTCCTGGGTGAGGTGTTCTGGGTATATCTAGTTGGGAGGAGACCTCATGGAAGACCTAGGACACGCTGGAGAGATTACATCTGTCAGCTGGCCTGGGAACGCCTTGGAATTCTCCCATATGAGCTGGAAGAGGTGGCTGGGAAGAGGGATGTCTGGTCTTCTTTGCTTGGGTTGTTACCCCCACGACCCAGACATGGATAAGCGGAAGATGATGGATGATTGGATTTCATTTTGCACTACAATTTTCTGACCTTAGTTTTGATTTCACTATGCATCACTTTCATATGCAAGGTATTCTGTTATTCTTGTGAAAAACTTGGAAAAAAATGCCGGGGTGAGACACAAAGCTGAATAAATCACAAAGGAATAACCAAAATTTTTTATTTGTGTCTTTTGTGTAAGATTGGATCTGCAAACACGAGTCAGGAACTTTAAGTTCTGCCTTGTAGCGCTGCATTCTGCATCCTTTATCAGCCAATACATTATGTTTCAGTCTTGTTCTATCCTGTATGTTCCAGTTCAATTCAGATGTGACTGTATTTAGTTACAATACTGTCAAAGCATCACAGAAATAACCAGAATTAATTTTAGGATTTTATTCATTTACACTTTACATGTACCATTCTACTATCACCATACTAGTGTACAAACAACACTGTTCAGACTATAGCTTCATCTTGTGTACCATACAGACATCATAAGATGCTCCTCCTGATCTTAAAGTCTTTCTTTTCTTTTTCAGGTTATTATACACAAACACTACACAGACCACCATTCAACAGTTTAAGGACATTTTTCAAGCCTCCACAACATGATCTGAGAACAATGAACCTGTTTAAACTGTGACTTACCTGTTTTTACAGGTCCATCGACTTTCTGAAAGAAAGATAAAATACTTTACAAAAGTACTTTTAATATTTTATCCAAACTGTAACATTAAACAGTCATTTATCATCACTTTGTAAACGAGTGAGGAACAAAGACAAACACTTACTTTTTCTGCCATTATGTTCCTTATGTTTCTTAACAGAAAGAAAAACAGTTTCTCCTCCTCAAACTCCCACAGGAGCAAACTAAACTGAAACGGAGTACAGCCCTGCTGCAATACTCATGAATTTGACTCAGCAGTCAAAAGAGAAAATGAGTCAAAATGAAAGCCTATGAGCAGTTCATCTGTAATGTTGACTTTGCATTGCTTCAGAAGACAAACACAGAAACAAAACCTCTGATTATACATATAAAGGAGACTCTGTTGTACTATTCTAGCATCAACTTAAAACTTTCTTTTGTGTGTGGTTGATTGTAAAGCGTCATTGCGTTTGAGAAAGGCACTATATAAGTGTAACATTCATTCATTCATTCATTCATTCATTCATTTCTTTCTTAATCAAGCTTAGTATTGACGTGTACTTATTTATTCATATTGATTTGATATTTTTCTGTATTTGTTGAATTTATTTTACCTACTTTTGTATTTTTACTTTAATTTTAGCCAGTTTTGCTTTAAAAGTATGATTTCTTCTTTAAATGGCTTCATCCTTTTATTTGTAAAACCCTTCCTGTAAAGTGCCCCTTTCTATTATTACTTTTATTTGTTGGATCTTTTTTAATTTGATTGTCATCTTTACCTGTCACTCTCTTCACCTGTACTGTTTTTACTGTGAAAGAAGCAAGACATGACTTAACTCGTGGTTTTAATTTTATTCTTGGTTTTCCTTCCTCCATCATCACCCTCACAGCTTCAAAATCTGGCCAAGAGACAAAATGTATAATACACCACATCTGTTATACCATCAACCTGAACGTTTGTTAGAGTTGGCAACCCTGACCCTCCTCTAATCTGTCTCAGTGACCCTAAGCTGGCTGTAACATGATGGTCAGTGATCTTTATAACAGGATGAGCTTAACATCACTACATTTACATTACTGCAAAGTTATGAAAATGAGTAGATGGACTGAAATTACTGCATCATATATCATGTTCCAGAAAAGGCAGAAGTTGGGACATTAAAATAAAACCCATTTTATTATTGTCTCTTTATTATTATTTTATAATTGTCATGTTTTCAGTGATACAATGACTAGAACTCCTAAAACGTGTGGTCTGTGTCTGAACCTGTTAAAGGCACAACATGTATGTAGTACATCTGTTTCATTTGTGGAATATAAGTGTGGTACATGTACATTATGTGTGTGCAGTATGTGTGATACATGTATGTTATGTGTGCAGTATGTGTGATACTTAAACATTATGTGTGTGCAGTATGTGTGGTACATTTACATTATGTCTCTTGCTCGCTCCACAGATACTCAGGTCGACCGAAAGGACTCATAGACGGCGTTGAGACCATAAACAAAGGCAGGGCAAGTGAGGTGGGCTATGAGCTAAGCTAAAGCTAACGCCTCACTGGCTGTCTCTACCAGTGGCGGATGCTGGTCTTTCAAGGAGGGGAAGCTCCATTTTGGGCTACATCATAAAATGTGTCGGTTTATTTATACGTAAATTCTACCCTCCATTCCTTTTCAAGAAAATGATCTGTGACCCTGTCGTACAAACAAGGCGTCTTTTCCAGGGACTTGACTAGTGTCCTGTCAATGGCCAGCAGAGCTAGGCTGCTTAAACAGCCTTGGCTCATGGTGCTGCGGGTGTAAGACTTGAGCCGCTTTAAACAGGAGAAGCTCTTTACACCTGCTAGCTCGCTAGCTGGGACTGGCGCGAGGCTAGTGTGAAGTGTGTCCGCCTGTGAGTGCTTTGTGACGGTGGAGAGGCTCAGCAGCACCCGCTGGCCAGAAACTTTGATAGAAGTCAGAAGGAGTGATAGAAGTAGGGTGACCAGACGTCCTCTTTTACCCGGACATGTCCTCTTTTTGAGACTTAAAACTTATGTCCGGGTGGAATTTTAAAAATGTCCGGGATTTTGTTTTACTCGAGAAGCGTTTCTTTCCCAAACTAGTCTCGCCCTCCCCCTATTCTGTTCAGTCCGCTTGAGTGAGATGTTACGCTATTTTAAATGTACTTGGGCTAGCATTAGGTTTCCCTTTAGGCCGCCCACAAGATCACCGATTAGCCGTTTCTTGCTAACGTGTGATTGGCCGTCGCCGCTGTCACTCCCTCAAACAGTGTCCGTTTTCAGCTGTAAGTTATTTACATGTTGAGCGTTTGTTCTGTCTGTGTCACGTCAGCTAGTCATATTTTAATATCAGAGGTTTAATAATAAAATTCATAAACATTAACAATTGAGTCTGTGTGCTTGTGTCTACCAGTCTGTGATAAGCCATCTATTTACGTGCCTCTAAGTTTAACTATCAAAATAATTCAGATTTTCTTATTTTTACTCAAAAATGAGGTATAATTCGGTGTAAATAAGATCTATTGACCATACAGTCCAAAAATATGTGTAACATTGGTGATAATGAGCTGAAGTGAAGTTGAATGAAAAGGATTGTGTGATAATTTTATGCTACATGCTTTTAACAGTTTATTATTTATAAATAATATGTAATAATGTATTAATATTTTATTAATGGTTAATATAAATTGTATTATTTTATTATTCTTAATAACATTTAATAATTATTAGTATATTATTAATAGTAACTAGTAATTATTAATAGAATATAAATCATAATTTGTCAGGAAACAAACCTGCTGCCCCTCCTCCACCACCTAAAAGGATATCTCTTGGTAATCAACAACCAGCGATGATGTTTTACTCCTCTTTTCTTTTTTCTTTTCTTTTACTTTGAGCGCTGTGGCCAGTTTCGCGACTGTGCCTGCCTTAGGTTGTCCCTGGTTTATGTTGGGATCTTACCCGTCATTGGCTAACCAGCCTTCCTCACTGGCCATCAACAGCCTCCAAGACTTGATCCCACTAAGGTGTGTAAGGGGTTAATTAGGTAGAAGCATCACAGAGAAGAAAGCACAAGATATGTTTGTTCTTTCTCCTCTAGGCCCTAAACTCTCAGAGAAAATAAGCATTGGGCATTCATAGTAGTCAAATGCAACCTATTTGCTTACCAAAAAAGAGATATCATTTCAATGGACCTAACAAAGGTCTTCAAGTTAACTAAATATTTTTCTAACGCTACACTAGAAGCCTGTGAGCAGTGTCCTGTAAAGAAAACAACAAGGACAACAAAACTGTTTAACAGATTGAGTACCAAGAAAAATTTAAATAAAAATAGTGGATTAGCAAAGATTAGCAAGGATCTTGATCCTTTATTCCCATCAATATCCTTAAATCTTACAAAAATGTGACATGTAGCACAAAGTACACGACCTGAAGTCTAAGTAATATGTGAAAATATTCAAGCTTTAAAATGATGTAAAGGCAAATAGTTTTGCTTAGCTTACTCTGTGTTTGTTTGTTTGTTTAGTTTGCTGTTTAAGTGTGTTCTGAGTAAATGATGTGTTTGCTCTCATTTGGAGAAAAGGTTTGTCAGTCACACTGTTTTGGTCATCTACCTCTATGTCAGTCCCCTTACACTCATTCTCAGTTATATACTCCTCCGGACTATAATTTCCTTCCCTCTCTTTAGTGTAGACATTCCTCCTTCTTGGTCTCTCTTAGAAAATTTGATCTGCTCTGGTGTATACTGTGTGCATGTTTGTGTTGGGCTGGCTGCCCTTAATCTGCTCTCTGTTCCACGCTCCTGACGGAAAACCCTCACTATCCAATTCATTAAGAGTTGCTGATTTGTTGAAGTCTCTCTCTCTTTTTTTTATGGCTACCGATCTTTATAAGCAGATGTTTTGATAATCTGTCAGCCTCACTATCTCCTGTTTCATGTTCTCACATTGTCTTTTATTTGTCTATGGTTTATTTCTATTGTTCATTTTGTAAAGCGTTCTGAGACTGCTGTTCTGTGATAAGTGCTATATAAACAAATGTAACTTACTTACAGTAGTGAGTTATATAAGATAAAAACATCTTAGTTTGCTCTAATTCCCTGCACTAAAAACTTTCCATTCTAACTACTAAAGCTTCAGTCTGTTTGATGTTTTTATACTATATAAACACTAAATATTTATATAAATATATCTTTCTTCTCATCATTCCTTTTTCCATCTTTGCCTTTCTCACCTTCTCTCTTCTATCTCAATCCTTAATTCACCACATTAGTAAATATAAAATAGATTTACAAATTTCAAAGTAATTTGAAATGTATTGATATAATAGCTGTTCACCACACTAAATCCACCTATGGAGTAATCACACAAATGAAAATGTTTTATTGGACCATAAACTACCAGTTTAGATCAGCTAAGACTCAGCTTAAGCTCCAGTAACTCCTCCCGTTTTTTTAAATATAGATCCTAAACTTAATAAATATATCCCTGTAACTAGTTAAATACATTAGTACGACTACCACCTAGATTAAATATGTGTTCTATTACTCCCCACTGATAATTTCCTACATTTTAAACTTGCATATATATTTGCTAAAATACAATTACTTATCAAATGGAGTTTGTGGGAAAGACACTGGCCACATGTCTTTATCACATCCTCCGCTTTTACTCACATGAAGTGAGGGAAAATGTTTTTTTTTTTTTTTTTTTTTTTAGACAATTCATTACCACCCCTTATCTATATATACAAAACTAATGTTACATCAATTTAAACACCAAATGACTGTAAATAACACTAAGCTAATAACACCTTAATGTGTCTTTGTGAACATAAAATAAGCACAAAAATGCTTGTGCACGTCATTTTCAAATCTTACTTTGGGAGCTCATTAGTTTTATAAAGTCCTGGAAAAGGGCTCATTTAAACAGTTAAAGATCAGTCCCCTTCATTATAGGGCTAATTTTGATTAATTTTAAGTAAGTGTCCCTTGTCCAGGCTCATGGTAATTAATAAAGTCTCCCAACTATAGCATTTTAATTTTAAGAAAATTAAACATAGTTCATTACACCTCTACTTTCTTAAAATAGCATTGACCAATCACAAAATTTTGTTAGTTGAAATCAACAGCCTAGACAATCATGATTCACAAACAATTCTTCTGAGATTAAATTGAGGACCTAACAATTATAGTCACAAGCAATGTCGTGCAAGTAACTCAAAAGTCTCACCAATTATAGTCACAGGCAGCACTGTGTCCTAATATTAAAATGTGCACTCTTCTTGTCTCTCACTTTCCTGCTACAAACTTTTCTACAATTTACAATCCATCTCATTTCAGGCTGTAATTTCATACAATATTACTTGAAATGATATTCCAATTATCCCTGAAAACAGTTCTACCAGTGCCATTAAATAAAAAATTACAATTTTCAACCGCTACTGTTCAT
The DNA here is from genome assembly GCA_036984385.1 of Crenuchus spilurus. Classification (NCBI taxonomy): domain Eukaryota; kingdom Metazoa; phylum Chordata; class Actinopteri; order Characiformes; family Crenuchidae; genus Crenuchus; species Crenuchus spilurus. The sequence continues at coordinate 9,331 of BRDA01066925.1, read as the reverse complement.
AATACTACACAACCACAAAGTCACACTTGTACCAATAATCCTTACTGAAATTACTGTTTTGGGCAGGTTTCTCATCAAACCTGGAAAATTCTTCATAAATTTATCAGCTATACCAAAACACAGACGTTTAAGGGACCCCAATCCCAAGGATGACGTTACCTGACTCCCGTCCCCAACGGACCACCAACCCGTCAGTTGAATGGGGGGGGGTTGTCAAACCCGGATTATAGATAGCTTTATGAATTTATCAGCTATACCGAAACACAGACGTTTAAGGGACCCCAATCCCAAGGGCTCTGTTACCTGACTCCCATCCCAGACGGACCACCAACCCATCAGTTGAATGGGGGGGTTGTCAAACCCGGATTATAGATAGCTTTATGAATTTATCAGCTATACCGAAACACAGACGTTTAAGGGACCCCAATCCCAAGGACGCCGTTACCTGACTCCTGTCCCAGATGGACCACCAACCCATCAGTTGAATGGTGGGTTCGTCAAACCCTGATTATAAATTTATAAGCTGTACCGAAACACAGACGTTTAGGGACTCCTAGCCCCAAGGACGCCGTCACCTTACTCCCGTCCCAGACGGTCAAAACCGGATTTTACACTTCTAGGCCTTTCATCACTTCTATTTTTTAGCATGCATATACACTGTACTCAGTCTGTTTTATGAATTTACAGACAGTTTCCAATCACCCCACACAACTGCTAATTTGATTTAGCCAATAGACAGAATTTGAATAACAGGTTACAGTCTTACCTTTTGGATGAGAGCCGGCTGCAAGTTGTGGGAGTTCTGGAACCCGTCAGAGGACCCAATTACCTCCGAGATCACGTCGGGGTCACCAAATTGTTGTGAATCAGTCTGCTACTGACCACGCATGTTTGTTTGATCTGCGGAGAAAATTATCAGACACCAAGGAGTTCTCCTTTAAAAAGAAATTTATTGACAAAGTGCTTTGGGAATCAGTCACATAACACAGCAAGTGAAGATTCAAAGGATTCAAAGATTCGTCCCACCTTTTAACAGTATTCAGCCCCCCTGAATCACCCTGATAACTTTCCATCACGTGAGAGGCAGTTTCACCCCCAGTGCAGCACCTGCAGCCCCCCTTCCTGTCCTAAAAATTGTTATCTTATTCAGTTTTTAACAATTTAGGTCAGCTATGCTGAAATGGCCCGTCTTAATTCTTATCTGGCAGGCTGCGCTGAGGGCAGAACTCTCTTCCCCGCTTATCCCACATACACACAGAGACATAGTTCAAAACCGTCTTTGTCTCTGAAACAATTTCTCAGATAAACAATAGCAATTTGATGTGTTCAAGGTTATAGTGAAGCTACAATCTGTTTCTTTAATGTAAGTTTATTTCCCCAAGCATTATAATCAAACCATTCATTTATTATAATCAATTCTGACCAGTGATTTAAGCTAAAAGCAGTTATAGGATATACTGTTTTAATATGTTAGCAATATAGATATGTTTTCCTTCAACACACAACAGTATATTATTGATCACTTATTTTTTTGACATTTTAGGGGAAGCTGAGCTTCCCTTGCAGTCTTAGAGCAATCGCCTCTGGTCTCTACCCAGCATTTTTCTCACAAATGTTCAGTGCCAGGCGAACAAAATCGATGAGCTTTGGCTGCAGATCACCACCAACAGATGGATCATGGACTGCAACGTCTTTTCATTGAAGCATAGCTCAACAGCAGCTGCCATCAAGCTAACTGGATGGATGGATAGAACAGCTGATGGCTCTGGTAAAAACAAAGGTGGCGGTGTGTGTATTTACGTGAATAGCGCTTGGTGCGCGGACACTGTCATTGTTAAGAGTCACTGCTCTGCTAACCTTGAGTATCTTATGATCAAATGTCAACCCTTCTATATGCCCCGGGAATTTACATCTACTGTTGTAACTGCAGCATATGTGCCACCAGATGCTAATGCTAAGGAGGCAATGAAAGAACTGCATGCAGACATCAGTAAACAACAGACTCTACATCCGGAGGCAGCCTTCATTATTGCTGGTGACTTTAACCACTCAAACCTGAAAACTGTACTCCCCAAATACCACCAGCATGTCTCCTGCACCACGAGAGGTGACAAGACTTTAGACCATGTCTACACAAACATGGCAGATGTATCTAGGGTACATTATTAGCGCCGAGGGCATAATTATGGACAATTCCAAAATATCAGTAATCACTGAATGGGTCCGACCAACTACTGTCAAGGAAGTTCAGAAGTTTCTGGGATTTGCGAACTTTTATAGATGCTTCATCAAGAATTACAGCACCATCGCCGCTCCTCTTTCCGCCCTGCTCAAGGGTAAACCTAAACAACTGAAATGGGACAATGCCGCAGAACAGGCCTTCCTACACCTTAAAAAGGCCTTTACGTCTGCTCCCTTCCTACGCCAACCTGACCCAGAACTTCCCTTCTTTGTCGAAGTGGATGCTTCCAAGATCGGTACCGGAGCCGTTCTGTCCCAAAAACCATCCGATTCTAAACATCTCCACCCGGTCGCATTCCAATCGCACAAATTCTCACCGACCGAACAGAATTGTGGTATTGGGGACAGAGAACTCTTGGCTATAAAACTGGCATTCGAGGAATGGAGACACTGGCTCGAAGGAGCCAATTTTCCAGTCACTGTATATACTGACCACAAAAATCTAGAGTATCTTCGCACAGCCAAGAGACTAAACCCACGCCAAGCCAGATGGTCCCTGTTCTTCGCAAGGTTTGACTTTAAAGTCACCTTCCGCCCAGGTTCGCTGAATGGAGTAGCAGATGCTCTGTCTCGCGTCCACCCAGAAAGTCCCACCGAACCTGAAGAACCCGAACACATCTTACCTCCCGAGATCGTTGTATCTTCTATCCAATGGGAAATTGATGAAGAAATTAAAAGAACTTTGAAAAATGTCGTAGTACCTGAACAATGTCCCAAAGACAAACTCTATGTCCCTCCTCAGTTCCGGTCCAGAATACTCACCTGGAGCCACACATCTCTCACATCTGGCCACCCGGGTGAGAGAAGAACATTACAGATCATTTCTCTGCGTTATTGGTGGGAAACACTCGCTAAAGACATTCATGAGTATGTTTCATCATGTGCTGTGTGCGCCAAGTGTAAAACACCTAAAACTTTTCCTGCTGGAAAGCTTATTCCACTACCAGTTCCAGACAGCCAATGGTCCCACATTGCCCTAGATTTTATCACTGACCTACCTGCATCCGAGGGCTACACTGTTATCATGACAGTTATAGATCGTTTCTCGAGGGCAGCTAAAGCACTCTTCCACCACGTTTTCAGAAATTTTGGTATACCTGAGAACATCCTCTCTGACCGAGGCCCCCAGTTTACCTCCCATGTCTGATCTGCCTTTTTTGAACACCTGGGAGTTACAGTCAGCCTCACATCTGGATACCATCCCCAAACTAACGGCCAGTGTGAGCGCATGAACCAGGAACTTGCAAAATTTCTAAGATTATACTGCCACAATAACACTTCTGACTGGTCCCAGTATATAGTCTGGGCTGAAATAGCCCAGAATTCTCTCATGTCATCAGCCACTGGCCTCACACCATTTCAGTGCCTCTTGGGGTTCCAACCCCCTTTAGCCCCCTGGACAGCCACTACCTCCGATATCTCGGCCATGGATAACTGGATGCTGCGCAGCGAACAAGTATGGGAAGAGGCCCACTCCCACATCGAAGAGGTCCTGCAAAAGAACAAACACTACGCGGATCTCCGCCGCTCTGACCACCCTTCATACGAAGTTGGAGATCGTGTATGGCTGTCTACACGCGACATTAAGGAAAGTACTAAACTTAATGAGAAATATATAGGCCCGTTTCCTATCAGTAAAAAGATTAATGAAGTCACTTATAAGTTACAGCTTCCAGCTCACTATCGCATATCTAATGCATTTCATGTTTCTCTACTCAAGCCCGTCATCCCTGGACCCTTAGAGGATTCTCCTCCAGAGGAGCCTACTGAGCAGCATTTCGACGGGACTGGCAACCGGATCTACCCCATCCGCTCACTGCTAAAGTCCCGCCGCCGTGGAGGCCAACTTCAGTATCTCGTGGACTGGGAGGGATACGGATCAGAGGAACAGTCATGGGTACCATCGTCCGACATCCTCGATGGTACCACCAATAGCGGCTCAGTACAAAGGTCACATTCACCTGAGTACTGAGCCAGCTGAAGTTCATTCCAGCACTCCATAAATACTCACCCAGCCTTCACTTCCACACGAAGTATTGCCACTCCTGTGTCTTTACCGAGTGTTATCATCTAGTCGAGTATCTTGTTATCTAGCCTTGTTGTTCTGACCCTGCTTTGTATTTTTGACCCTGACTTCGCCTTTTGCCCTGGACCCTTCTGCCTGATTGTATGTATTCTGGTTTTGACCCTGCTCTGCCTAGATCACCATTCTCTTGTCTAGCCCTCTTAATATTGGATGCCTGTATCTGTTTGGTTAACCTTTCTGTTCCAATCTGCACCTTCAGTAAACATACTGTTTTTACAACTCTGGTTTTGTTCTCCATTCCTCACAATTCTAATATTCATGTCACTCATGTCCACCAGGATTATTGACGGCCAGCTCTGTTTACGGAGTTGCGTTCAGGGTTGCCAGATCCCCCAAATCTTCCAGCCAGAAAACTGCCATACACAAGCTGATACTATCTAAATAAAATCTATCTATCTATTGATAAAATCTAAAGCACCCAATCACAAAAGCATAAAAAATAAATCATTATATTGTTCATTTTCTTTTCTATTTAGTGCAAAAATCCCTGCATCCCCCCTCGGAAGGTTTACCAGTGAATACATTTTCACAACCCTGGCAACCCTGGTTGCGATCGTCTTTTTACAAGAGTATAATACTTTTATTATATATTTATATTTATATATTACAAGAAAAATACGATTCTTGTGTGTTGTATGTCAAATTAACTATGATATGATTATTATTCTTAATAATTATAGACGACCAGCTCTGTTTACGGAGTTGCGTTTAGGGTTGCCAGATCCCCAATGTGTGACAGAAAACTGCCATACACAAGCACCTTTTCTGCATTTTTGGCAGTTTCCTTTTGGTAGCAATGTGAGTGGTACCGTGAGGTTCAACATTTGCTTCATAAAACAGCATCTGGATTTGTAAACCAGCATTTTTTCAAGTTGGCTAGTAGTCCGTGTTCAGCTGTCACTGTACTGTAAGTTCTTAACATGTATGTTTGTTCTGCCTGTGTAAGAAACCTAAAACTGAGCATTTCCATACAGAGTGGAGGACTTATTTACTGTCATTTTTGAAGTGTGTTTGCCTTGACTGCATTATTTGGTGTCAGCCTTTACACACATGAAGATCATTAAGTCCAAGTATGGTTCCACTATGACTGATGATCATTTGGAGGTTTGCTTGAGGCTGGCTGTCAGCAACTACTGTCCACTGTCGGTCGGAGTTCGTTTGGAGGTTTACTAGTAGTCAGTATCACCTTGGTATGAACCTGAATTACTAGAAGTACACACATTTCCGACTGTGGTTTATTACGTCAGTTCCGTTTGTGTGAAGTTTTTACTGTCATTTATTCAGGAGGTGAGACATACCTTTACGAGTCAAAATCCAAAGAATGTGTCCGTCTTGTTTGTATGTACAATTCTTGAATGTCATGTCACTGTCGACTTGTGCCTGATGATCGGTTGAACTTTTTTACGACCAAATGTTTAGGTCTACGACAAAATACTTCGTTTACAACTTGGAGTGCCATGGTGAGTGCAA
>BRDA01066924.1:3628-17803 GCA_036984385.1 Crenuchus spilurus | reverse complement strand
AGTGAGTCAGGTGTAACAGTGAAGTTATCCAGATTTAAATTTAAGCCTGATAATTTATTTCTCATGGTTTTCGGGCCCAGAAGAAGGACCTCTTGAATCAACAATCACATGACCTCGAGAATGATAAAAGTGCACATGCTCACATGCAGTGTGCCATGCCGACAGAAGGCCAGTGGTGTCATTTCTCAGCCAGAAGTGGCCCACATCTATGACAGCAAAGAAAACACCTACATAATTGTAAAGTTTTTCTTTTTTTCTTCTACTATATTTTCTTTGAATCTTCTAAAAGTTGTAGAATCTTTTAGAAGCTTTAGTTTGTGTTCAGACAGCTGGCACATCAAACTGTTTCTCAAACCAGATCTTTTGATGACTGTCCACACTGTTATTTGCAAGAGACCAGATCAGATTTGTGTGTCTGGACATCATAAACTCATCTGCATGGGTTGGGTAATGATGTAAGTGTCAGTAACTACAGCCACACTGGTAAAGTGGTGTTGGGGTTTAGGACTGTTTCAAAACTGTACCACCAAAAAGATGTTATAGAAAAAGAAGAAATCGTGTTGTTCAGGCCTTAGGTAGAGTTTCAGTAGAGGGATCTTACACAGTAAATCTGCCAGTGTTAAATTAACACTATTAGAGTTAAATTAACACTGAGAGTGTTACATTTTGACACCCTCAGTGTTATTTTAACTCTAATAGTGATGATTTAACACTGGTATATTTACTGTGTAGAATATAGATCAGAGCAGATTTGATGGAAAATGAATTTGTTTAAATGACTAACTTTTTAAGAGTTAAAAAGCAATTATAACTTCCTAAAATGTCTGTGATTAAACTCTTTAGTTTTTGGGTAAGTTTTAAGCTTGTTTATGTTGACTTTATGTGTATGTCAGACAGTGGGCTGAGGAATATTTCAGGACATGGCAACCTGGGACAGTTCTGTGGTACCCTTTGTAGCACTTTTCTTAGATCCCTGCACTTCTGTCACTCTGGATTTGATCTGGTCATTGTTTGTTGCATTGTGAGTGATGCAAAAGATAATATGAAATCCAATGTGAGAGTTCTGAGAATCCGGATTGAGCAAGACATGTACTGTGATCACATTTCAAACCAGCTCCAAGTGTGGTTTGAATCTTCAAAAATAGGATTTCATGAGGTTTAAGACTGTCTGGGCTACCAAAAATCAATCTGGAAAGGCCAGAAATAAGATTTGGGCTCTGAAAAGAAGCTTTAGGTTCTGCAGAACCGTTTGAGCCGGTAATGACCCGAGCTCAGTGAGACTTCAGTCTTGGCATGTCTCGTATCTCTTACGGATCATCAGACTGTAAAGGGAACCCAGAGAGAGTCGTAGTCACACAATATCCCACTCGCGAGCAGACTGTACTCTCCCCTGCAGTAAAACAGGGGGTTCACTTCATTTAGAAGCAGGCCGAGGGACATCATCTGGCCTAGTTCTGCTGATTTATGATAAGGTGTCAAACAAACTTTTCCAGACTTTTCCCCTGTTGACTTAGGTATGCACAATTCCTATTCTTATGTATAATTAGCAGCGATCTAAGGTTGTCAACGCAGCGCGAGCACGTGTGGGGGGAGCAGCGAATAACGACCCAGGAGAATGAACCACAAGGCCGTGTCAGGGGCTAGAGTGACTGTCGCATGTGGGACGGGAGCCTGGAAGCGCTGAACTATATCTGCTCTGTCTGAGAAAGCGGCGTCACGAGGAACAAAGAGGAAGCGTGCGATTATCAGAGGAGTTATGCTGTTGCAATTAATCAAAAAATAAAGTCACAGCCGTCCTCTACGGACGTTCTAATGAAGCGCACTCTCCATGTACTCTCAGGATGCCTCTGTAGAGCTCCTGTGCTTTTGAACAAAAAAGCAATCCCCTCTTAGACAGGCCGTCCGACCAATCGTGTGCTCATTTGGTAGAGGAAAGAGCCGTTCACATTTTGCCTCCCCCAGATCGCAGCGATAATCACACGCTGTCTTTCAGCCCAAAGTCCCCCAAAAGTACTTTAATAGTGTGTGGGGGCCACTCATCAGGGCTGACACTAATGTGAAGCGCCGGCTGGGGTGACGCTCCACATCCATTTCCCCGGCCGGGTGCCGCAGAGGTGCGCAGCCATGCAGAGAGGCTTCTAATAACTGCGCTCCGCAGGCCTGTGGGCGGGTCAGTCAAAGAGGCTCTGTGCAGTCCAGTGGATCCGGCAGGCAGGGAAGCTGGAGCCGGCCCAGCCTCAGCCTCAATCTGCTCTTTCAGATGCTTTGAGTCATGGATGCTGGGCCACGAGTGCCAATTCGACATCATTCAGCGCAGTAAAAAGATGACCCCACGGGTGTGAGTGTGTGTGAGAGAGACAGACCTGCTACTAACAACAGGGGTGCAGTTGTCATGCTTGAGCAATACTAGGAAAGAGAAGTCATCCAACTATCACTAATAATATTTCGGGCAGTTGGCAGACACTCTTCTCCAGAGTGTACACAGTTTCTGTTACAAGTGCATCTCCTAACATTAAAATATGATGGAAAAGATTATCTGTGTTTATTATGTAATTGTAAAAATATCGTTTCTTATATTCATTACATATAAAATGACATATTTCAAGCCTTTCTGTTTTTAATGTTGATATCATTTGAAAATTTGAATTGTAATTTACTCATGTATGTATGTATGTATATATATTATATTTAGAGAGAGAGAGAGAGAGAACCTGCCATCATTCCTGTGTCTCAGTTTGTTTGTTTACATGTTCCACAAGTTTTTTTATGTTTATGCCACTAATGCAGGGGTGGCCAACCCCGGTCCTGGAGAGCCGCATTCCTGCCCAGTTTGGTGATCTCCCTGATCAAACACACCTGATTCAACTCAGCAGGCAATTAGCAGGTTTAATTGTAGTGTCAGAGCACAACGATCACCAAACTGTGCAGGAATGCGGCTCTCCAGGACCGGGGTTGGCCACCCCTGCACTAATGCACCACTGCCTTCATCTCTTCATCATCTGTGAGTCTCCATCCTCTTACAACTTCTTTCAGGACCCAGAAAACTGTCAGCAGCTGATGACTTTTGAACAATATCAAATATTGCAATTCCTTACAATATCAGTACACATTTAGTTTGGCGTCCAAACACATCTGAAACAAATCAATGCATGCTGTTCTTAAGGTGGCCATTTTTGTTGCACGGCAGCCATAAATGAACTGACGTAATATGTTCAAACCTGCACAGCAGTTATTATGTAGACAGTGACTGAGTACAGAAGGAGTTAAGATTTAATAGACAGAAGTTTTTATAGAACTTAAGAGTGGATCATTTTTTAACCCTTTGGGAATCTAGCCCAATGACTTATTGCTATAGTGTGATATGGTGGGGATTGAACCTATCTGCACTATACTAATAACAGCAATAATAATAACAATAATAACAGCAATAATATAAATAATAAATATAAAAATAATATAAATGATGACGACCCATTCACCGCACTGTAATATTTAGCATTCTGTTGTTGCTAGAGGTTTGCAAATGAGAAAGAAGCAAACCTTCGCCGCTATCCTCCTGTGGCTTGCTGAGAAAAGAGTGCAGAGGAGAGGAAAAAAAGGAACTTAAAGCAATTATCAGCTTAATGAGGCACAGTGATTCTCCCAGGAACTCCACATCAAAACAATTAACCACAGTAGCAGGAACACGCTTCCGTTTTTTTTAAAGACGGAATCCGGGAACCTCGCACATCTTTGGTGTGTGTGTGTGTGAAGTCATTAAAAGTGCATCGCATACATATAATCATTTCCTCACTACCAGTCGAAATACTTTCATCTGTACGCAGTTTCTCATTTGTTACCAGATCCTCGTCCTACTCATACCAGCCATATATAACCTAGTAAACCCCTGCAATCACAAGAAGACATCTCACAGATGCATAAATCAGAGCAAGCCGGTGTTATATTTAATGTTTAGGCACATTCGAGTTCAGTGATTACGCATTTGTAACAACACAGGCGGTGCTAAATTGCCATTTTAAATACTGATTAATCACACGCGCTTCCTGGCGCGAATTTAATGTGTCCTTCGTCTTGCACGAAGGACATAAATACATTCTGCAGCTGGTCATAATGTACGAATTAAGCTCCTCTTTGCGGGCTGAGGTGCTAAGCCCAGTGAACCATTACAAACTCATTATTACTTCTATAAATGATTGATCCTTTAAGAGGCGCGGGGCAGTACACCTTTACAATTAACCCACAAGCTATTAAAATTTTGGCAGAACAGTGAGTCACCAAATAAATCACACCGTTTTACACCTTTTTGCTTATTACATAGTTAAAAACAGTGTACTGGATCAGTCAGGCATACAAAGCAGCTCGTTCAGCCGGGGCTTTCCAGGCTCTCAAAGGCACAATTTTAGAGAAAAAGCTGATATTTGGCCAAAAGTCAAGGCAGGTCTAAAGTAAAGTAGCTTATTCCTTGTTGGGGTCAACACCTTCAATATTAATCTCCAATAACACTGTCATCTTTACAAAGATCTCCATAACACTTCCTATAAAGCCTGTATTTATAAGCAATTATAAATAGTTATAACTTTGTAAGCATAATTATAAATTCTAATAATGCATCATAAGGCTGTTATATATTATACCTCAGTGTTTGAGGACTTATAAACATGTTATTACATTGTTATAGTTCACATTATTGCATTATAAACAAATAAAGATAAGTTATAAAGGCCTTATTACAATACTCAAAACATTATGAACATTCAAATTCTGACATTTTGAATGTTGATAATGTTTTGAGAATTGTAATAAAGCCTTTATAACTGCACAGATCATTATTTGTTTATAATGCATAATAGTGAATTAATGTTATAACATGTTTATAATTAATCAAATCCTGAGTTATAATATATAATTAGAAAAGTTTTCTAGGAAATGTACCTTATTGGCAAATCTAAATGTTTTTATACAGCAGCTACATGAATTAAATGCAAAATGTTGATGCTTTTTAAATAAAATAACAAAAATAATTAAAAATTTTTTTTCTGATTTGAAATATATAAACACATGCTTATAATTTGCTGCCAAACAGTAAAATGTAGAGCTTTTAAATTTTAAATTATTTATTCCAGGCTGCACAGCACTAAAGGGACTTGATGTAGGATCATCTTATAACTCAAATGTTTGCCACAAGAGGGCGCCCTTCAGAAGGACAGAAACTGGGTGCTATTTCTTTAAAGATATAAACTAAAAATCCATACGTCAATGTTTTTAACACAGTTTCCTCCAAAAAAAGATGTCACACGGTTGATTTGAAACAAACTCTTTAATTAGCAGCTCAGAATAGACAGAAATGAACAAGCTGATAGAAAGATGGTTGAGCTTTCACACGACTCCTCTCTTTTGTGTTGATCTTAGAAAATGCTGGAGGAGATGCTGGTAGATCCAGACTATTTAAGAGACTTGAAAACTTTAAATCGGCCTCTTTTGAGATGTCTTACATTAAAAGAAACGGGTCAAATGCGAATAAGGTTTTGTGTTGGGTCTGGTCAGCTTGTGCATGCTGGGAACACCTTTTGTGGCGGGTTTTTACATCTTTTCTTCAAGGTTTCCTGAAGGCTGAATTCAAAACGGATGACTTTATAATCTTTTCTTCATGTGTGGATTATTCAAGGGCGCAGTGACAGAGCAGGTATTACAACACACAAGGCCTTGACACCAGTGTCATTCCTTAGTGCACCATATGGTGTCTGAAACTGCCACAATATGGTTATGGATGTAGGACACCATCAGCTCATATATCATAGTCTTATGATTATACAGTCAAAGGAATTTCATGATAATGTACAATTGTGGAGGTTTACAGAGCCTTAGTTTTATAAAATCTATAAAGAAAACAAACTTTATAAAAGATTAGATTAGTTTTAGTCAACGCACACAATGGAATTTGACTTCCACATTTAACCAGCAGTGAAACACACATGCCTTTGCCCGAAATAGTATGCAGCCCTATCCATGGCTCCCGGGGAGCAGTTAGGGGTTAGGTGCCTTGCTCAAGGATACTTCAGTCATGACCTGTCTGGGAATTGAACCGGCAACCTTCCGGTCACAAGACCAGATCCCGTACCACCAGGCCACGGCTGCCCCAGAATGCACACTTCCTCCTTATTATTTCTCATTTGCATTCTAAAAACATTATATTAGCCAGAAAAACTCATATCAAAACCTGAGATCAGCTGAGAACAACTCAAAACCAAGCACTCCACACAGACAGCAGGTTTGTATGCACACAGAGTTATACTGTGTGCTGAGAAACACAAAACCAACACTGAATAAGCCATTTATTTACACCCAAATTGTGATGATTCACAAAAACATCTGAACTGCTACAGTAAAACAAAAGGAAACACAGTACGGCATCAGTAATGTGTGTGTACAGTGTACTTACAGTAAATACACAAATCAAACAAAAAGTACTGTGGCAGAAAAAAACAATGTCAGACATCATCCTGTTGCTAAATCAGTCTACAATTAGTAGAGGGTGGCACAGTGGCTTTACCTCTCAGCACTGAGGTCTTGGGTTCAAGTCCTCACCTGGGTGAGGTTTCTATGTTCTCCCAGTGTCTGCGTGGGTTTCCTCCCACAGTCCAAAAACATGGAGCTCAGGTGAACTGAATACTCTAAATTGTGCACCCAGTGATGGATTGGTGCCCTGTGCTGGGCTTAGTTAGGATAGTGCCCCCAGGGCAAAGAGCACTAACTGTGACCCTGATCAGGATTAAGCAGATGGGATAATGGATGGATGGATGTTTTTACATGTGGGATGATGGTTTAGTTAACTGAGGCCAGTGATTAGAGAAACGAGACAAGTGTGTTCCCAATGAGAACTGAATCAAGTGCTCAAATTTTGATGAATGAGAACTGCAGGCATAGTTAAGAAATATTGTATGGTTTGGGATTTTAGCACACTTTCTTTTGTATTCATGCAGCTACAGTGTGTATACAAATGAGAACAACTGTGACTGAATTGAACAAACCTCACAGACAACGTCCAGGACTCAGCCACAGTCTCAACTCTTAAGTTTAGGCTGAAAACTTGTTTAGTTACTTTTGGTAATGAATACTTTAGATTATAGAAAGGCTGCAGATCCAGCTGTTTACTGAATAGTGTATATGTGTGTGTGTTGTGTGATATACTTATGTATATGCTTTGGCAGACTTAACCAACACACAAACCACACATTTGCTTGGGGCCCCAGAGATCAGTGGACCCAGCAAAAAATGGTCACTCAATCGTAGCCTGTTTCTATTTAGACCGCCCACAAGCTCATCGATTGACTCTGCTGTTTCTTGCTAATGTGTGATTGGCCATCCCAGATGTCACTCCATCACACAGCATCTGGACTTGCAAACCAGACCTTGTTTTGTAATTTGGCCAGCAGTCCATGTTCACTGCTATTGTAAGTTGTTATCATGTTGGATGTTTGTTCTGCCTGTGTCACATCTGCTAGACATATTTTAATATCATCCATCCATCCATCATCTTCCGCTTATCCGTGTCTGGATCATGGGGGTAACAACCCAAGCAAAGAAGACCAGGCGTCCCTCTCTCCAGTCACCTTTTCCAGCTCATATGGGAGGATTTCAAGGTGTTCCCAGTTGAGCTAAGAGATATAATCTCTCCAGCGTGTCCTAGGTCTTCCCTGAGGTCTCCTCTCAACTGGACATGCCTGGAACACCTCACCCAGGAGGCACCCAGGAGGCATCTGTACCAGGTGCCTGAACCACCTCAACTTGGTCCTCTTGACATGGAGGAGCAGCGGCTCTTCTCTGAGCCCTTCGTGGATATCTGAACTCTTCACCCTGTCTCTAAGGGAAAACCCAGACACCTTACGAAGAAAGCTCATATTAGCCGCTTGTATTCACAATCTCATTCTTTCAGTCACTACCCAAAGCTCATGACCAGGTGAGGGTTGGAACGTAAACTGACCGGTACACAGAGAACTTTGCCTTCTGATGCCACTCTCTCTTCACCAAGACAGACTGGTTACAGAGTCCGCATCACTGTGGACACTGAACTGATCCATGTCTCGATCTCCCGCTCCCTCTTACCCTCACTCGTGAACAAGACCCAGAGATACTTAAACTCCTCCATTTGAGGCAAAGACATCCTCCCAACTTGGAGAGAGCAATCCACCTTTTCCCGGCTGAGTACCATGGTCTCCGATTTGAGAGGTACTAATTCTCATCCCAGCCGTTTCACACTCAGCTGCAAACTGGTCCAGTGAGAGCTGGAAGTCCTGGGCTAATGAAGCCAGCAGGACCACATCATCTGCAAAAAGCAGATACAGAATCCTGAGGTCACCAAACTGGACACCTTCCACCTCTTGGCTACACTGAGAAATTCTGTCCATAAAAATTATGAACAGAATCGGTGACAAAGGGCAGCCCTGGTGGAGTCCAACCTCAACTGGAAACCAGTCTGACTTACTGCTGACAATATGGACCAAGCTCCTGCTTCGCTTGTATAGGGACTGGATAGCCCTTAGCAAAGAGGCCAGCACCCCATACACACGGAGCACCTCCCCACAGGATACCCTGAGGGACATGGTCGAATGCCTTCTCCAAATCCACAAAACACATGTAGATTGGTTAAGCAAACAACCATGCACCGTCTAGGACACTATCAATGGTAAAGAGCTGGTCCAGTGTTCCACGACTAGCATTTTATTAATGATTCATATCAATTTTCTTATTTTATTACAAATAATAATGATTAATATTAGTATATTATTAATAGTTACTAGTAATTCTTAATAAAATATAAATAATATTTAAGTAATGATTAATATTTATGTATAATAACTAATATTTATTAAAAATGTATAATAATGATTTAATTTATGTTCAAGCCGCACCATAATCATAACTATAAAAAATAATTTGTGTGATCAGGGCCCCCAAACATAACATTGCTTGGGGCCCCAGAACTTCCAAATCAGCCCCTGTGTATATTGTATGATGTGTGTGTGTGTGTGTGTGTTGTGTGATATGTGTGTGTAGTGTGTATTTTTATTCATGAAGATAAAGAAAGCTTGAGAAGTGATTTCATAAGACAGAAGACAATGTGGCACCATTAACTTCTCTTTTATTTTTTTGGATGTAGATATTATCCTGTTAAAATGTCCTGTAAGACTGCAGTGTTCATACTGGACCGGATGGGTCAATTTACAGACTATATATAAATACATTCACGCGGCTACATTACAATCCTCCAACGAGTACTGCGGTTTTTATCCAGATTAATTACACTGGGTTAATTGAATTCTCATTGCAGTGTTATTTGAAGCCTGCTTCAAAAAGTAATTATGCATACACAGTAACAAGGAGTAGCACATCCACACTCTCATTCGCAGGGTCTCATCATTCACAGCTCTTGTATCATGTCATGTCTTCTCAGTGGCTCACATTCCCTTTTTCACGGTTGGAGCCATTTAAATGGCACCTGATGGACTTTGCACCAGTAAAATTAAAATATAACTGGAGACAGGTATGGATTAGCTTAGCTGGGCTGTTTCGGTGGCCACTGCTCCGCAGTGCATGAAGTGAAAGGCTGGAAGCTGACAGCTTGGCATCGCACCAAAGGCTGGCAAGGCCCACAGAGCTTTATAGTGTTAAGATCATTTTAATGTTTGGAGAGAGGGGTCATGCCACTTTAAAACGATCCCCTCATTCTGAATATACGGACCCAGTTATTCTGGAATGATCTTAACGCTTCTGTTATTTTGGCCCAAAACCAGCAAGCACGACCATGTAACTGGGCATTCAGTAGAAATGAGCCATAACATTATGACCACCTCCTTTTACCTGCAATCATTTAGTTTTAGCTCCATTGAATCACAATGCAGTGACACTGATGTGGTGGTGTTGTGTTAGAGTGTGTTTACACTGTGTCCACTCATGTCCACTCTTTCACCTCGTTGGTGAGAGAAGCTCAGCACAGTTTGTGTTGGTCCTCTAGTCAGCAGCTCTGCTGTGTCTCCACTCTAACAGACATTAACACACCACCGCCACGTCAGTGTCAGTGAGAATGATCCACCTGCTCTGTGGGGGTCTTGAGCATTGGAGAACAGAACGGAGAACCAGATAGACTACAGTCTGTAATTGTAGAACTACAAAGTGCACCGATATGCTCAGTGGAGCTCAAATGGACAATAAGTGCTGTCATGTTAAAAGAAAGTAGGACAAATATAAAAAAAACTGGTTTACTAGAGATTACTAGAGATTCTTATCAAACATAAGAAAAGCTGACAAAGGTGCAAAAGGGTGCTAAAGGGCAAGGATCATCACTGAACATGGGCAATCAGAGTAAAGACAAAACTGATAAACAGGAATAACAGTTTGTGAGTTTGTGTTTATACACGTATCCTTAATGAACAACAAGTGACAAGTTAGAACTCTGGATTGCTGGAACTTCTGTGATTAGTCCTCTGTGTCATGTGATCATGCAGGGCATTTTGGGAATTGAAGTTTTGTAGGTGTGAGGTGCTGAAGGGCTGTGACAGTGCAGATGCAATGTGATTTTAATGTTATGGCTGATCACTGCAAATCGTGGTTTGTTGGTGTTTGTGAGAGAAAGTTAACGTTTAGACAGATAAAAATGTGACATTCACTTTTTGGGAAACAAACCCTTAGCCATAATTCCCTTTGTCACCATCATTGTAAGTCCAAGTAAGAATCTATTCACTTCTGCAGTCCCAGAGTCCTGAAAGTAAACTTTCAGTCACAATGTATCTGTCAACTGTGGATGTGGCAAGAGGAGAGGGATGCAGCGTTGGCTCCAGAAATAAGGTTTTGTTACAGAACTTAACACAGTGGCTGTGACTAGAGTATGAAATAAGAACTGAGACAAAACATAATTATGAGGACAATACGATGACCTGACAATGACTGTGAGACATGAGGGAAGCTAAATAGCAAACAATCAAGACAGATGATGAAACAGCAGAGCTGTGAAATAATATCATCATGTAACTGGAGGGTGGAGACATGACGTAAGACAAGCACATGGTGATAGGACAACACATGGGAAACAGTAACTATATGAAATATATCCAACATGCTGATGTTTTTTTGTTAAATAATCATTCAAATAAGTAGAAAATGTCTTTTATGATGTTTAATATCGCATGCTTACAATGTAGATGGATAGATAGACAGACAGACAGACAGACAGATAGTAAAATTAGAATCTAAATTTAAACTAAAATTACGATGGAACAATAAAAATGAAGATATTTACATTTTTGAGTGCCAGAATCGATTTTTAGGCTGCACAGCACTGAAGGGACTTTATGTTGGTTCATTTCCCAACTCTGATTTGTGTCACAAGAGGGCGCCCTTCAGCTGGACTGAATCTGAGTGCTCGGTTCTACTCCTTTGGGACTCAAACATCAGTAGAAGCCTAAAAACAAAAACACCTTTTAAAAAATGCAATGTTTTTAACACTCATTCTTAAAAGATATGGCACATAGTTTATCATTAATTATAAGCTCACAACAGCCATAAATGAACAAGTTGAACACAAAGAAGAACATTTGTGCTTTCATATAAGCTTTCTGCTTTCATCCTCCTTTTTGTCTTTAATCTTAGAACATAAGAGAGCAGTGAATCTCTGAATATAAGGATAGGCTTCATCTGTCTGGGAAACTGGCCATATAACTTTTAATACACCATAAGGATTATTATCTAGTAACTGCAAGGAAAACAATGCAAACTTTTTTTATTCTTCTGTCCCTGATGGCAAATGTAATAGCCCAGTTCTGGACCACACTTTCTACTTTCATTGGCCTACATATTGCCTTGGAATGACATCCACAGCCTCAATTTAACCCAAATTAAACCAGAACTTAGAGATCATAAATGAGGCTGACTCCAGTTGAGCCGGTTTTGACCCAGAAGAGAAATGCAGTTCAACCATTTCACATGGTAGGCTGTACTTAGGCCACAAATGCCATGACAAACCTTAAACATGACTGCTACAGTCAGGCCAGAATTGAGCCACATTACACTCGTCATTTGCAGAGCTGACTCTTGTTTTAATTGGGACATATTTAGCCCAGAATTGTCTGGAACCACTAGTCTGAAATAAAATTTGACAAAGCATTTTAAGAGTCAAGACACCCACATTTTGCTTCTCTAGGTTTGATTTGGAGTTGCAAGCTAATGTACCTAAACACAGGGGAGGATTTGGAAGTTCTGGGGCCCCAAGCAATGTCATGTCTGGGGGCCCTGATCAAACTGATTCTTTTTTATAGTTATGGTACAGGCATAAATATAAATGAAATTATTTTGATTAATTATTAATAAAAATTAATTATACATACATTTTAAACATTACTTAAACATTATTATTAATAATATTTTAATAGGAATTACTAGTTACTATTAATAATTTATAAATAAAATAACTATTCATTAATAAAATATTAATTATTAAATATTAATAAACTGTTAGAAGCAAGTAATATAAAATTATCCCCAATTCTGTGTTACACCTTGATAATAAACTTCACTCCAATTCATTAGCACCAATTTTACGTTTGGACTGTATAGTTAATAAACTTCATTTACATAAAATTATACATATTTTTTTAGTAAAAATAAGCAGAAGTTCTGAATTATTTTGACAATATTTAAACTTAGAGGCATGTAAATGGATGGCTTATCACAGACTGGTAGACGCATGCACACAGATTCAGATGTTAATGTTCATGGATTTTAATATGAACCATCTGATGTGAAACAGGCAAAACAAACGTACATGTTAACAACTTACAGTGTCAGGTGAACACAGACTGCTGGCCAAATTGGAAAATGCTGGTTTGCAAGTCCAGACATTTGAATTAGCAGACCAGAGGAGGATGGGTCCCCCATGTGAGTCTGGTTCCTCCCAAGGTTTCTTCCTCCAGCTCTGAGGGAGTTTTTCCTTGCCACTGTCGCCGTTGGCTTGCTCACCGGGGATTAGGGATTAATGATTTTATGTCTGTTATTGCTAACCCTCTAAAGCTGCTTTGTGACATCAGTTGTAAAAAGTGCTTTATAAATAAAATTTGATTGATTGATTGATTGATGGAGTGACCGCTGGATGGCCAATCACACACTAGCAAGAAACGGCAGAGCCAATAGGTGAGCTTGTGGGTGGTCTAAAGAGAAATAGGCTTCCAACTGAGTGGCCGTTTTTTGCTGGGTCCTAGTGCTCAACCTGTTTCTTTTTAATATAGTGTAACAGTTTTTGGATGGAAAAATCTGCAGAGAACCAAAACTGTCTTTTGAAAAAGCTGCTGTCCCCCACTCCCACTTCCAAATACACCTGTGGTGTATGGTATCGATTTAGTGTGGAACAACAAAAACAATTATGCGTTTAGTTTTTTTTTCCCCAACATCTTTTGGCCAGCAGGGGCCCACTGATCTCCGGTGCCCCAAGCATTTGCGTGGTTTGTGTATTGGTCAAGTCCGCCACTGCCTAAACTTCATCTCAATAGTGACCTAAATATCTTTGTCATTTCATCACCAAACCTGCTCAAAAGGTTGAGAAACCTTGGCTTAACTTATAGGGGGTGGGGCATGCACTCTTCAAGCTGTCCCTGATGTTGCGGCGCCCTGGGCGGCTGCCCGTATTGCCTGACAAGATCAGTCTTCTCTCAGCCCTGCTGCTGTCTGAAGTATTCTGAGCCGATGTGACATCAGTGCTGCTATATTAACCTCCGACTGCTTACTCGTTAGCGCCATTCTAGTTCTCTCATCACATTTATTTATGTTCTCGCTGTTACCCATCTGAACACTTATCTGAGTCTTTTTAAAGACTAACCCCACAAAAAGGTATTCATAAAGACTTCCTGTCTCAGCCCTAGATAGTTATTTTTAACTGCTAGACGTGCAGTTATCTGTTTAGTCTGCATTTTTACCATGTTACTACACAACTATCACACACAGTAAATATGTCAGTGTTAAATCAACACTATTAGAGTTAAATTAACACTGAGGGTGTCAAAATGTAACACTCTCAGTGTTAATTTAACTCCCTCAATTTAATTGTGACTCTCACAATGTAAAACTGTGGGAGTCACAATTAAATTGAGATTATCACAACTAAATTGTGACTGTATAAATGACACACACTAT
>BRDA01066919.1:6706-20319 GCA_036984385.1 Crenuchus spilurus | reverse complement strand
ATATTGACATTTGCCATCTCCACATCATTGCATTCAGTTTTTATTCACAATTTGTTTAGTGTCCCAACTTTTTTGGAATCCGGTTTGTAGAAGAGCACTACAGAAACAAACTGTACAGACTTGTTCAACACTTTAAACAACAGATGTCATAAAGCAACTGCAGAAATCCAGGTACAAGGCCCCAGTGAGAAAGCCAAATGGGACAGTGGCTAGGAATACTTGCTAAGAGAACCTAAGGGAACCACTGAGAGGAACCAAGAGTCAAAAAAGATAATCCTCCTCTGGTCAACACCAGACAGCACAACAAATAAAAAATAACCATTAAGAGAAAATTAGTAATAATGATGGATTGAATTTAAAGAAGGTGATGATGATAATGAAGTTAGTTTAATCATTATAAATTTAGACAGAAATGATTCACATGTTTCAGTGGAAGATCAAAGACAAATATAAATGAATGCAGAAGCCTTTTGTTCTATATATTGCAAGTTTAGCAGAATGACAATTGACAATGTTAAAGGAGACCGGTTATTCCTCTTTTTCTACAAGTGAATGCAGTTCATTGAGGGTCTTTTTAAAGACCTTTTCATTAAAATACCAAAAAGATAAATCATAACAGCACTCTTTCTTATCCATTTTAAACAGCAATTAAGAATTAAGCTCTGTCATCACTAATCACACAGTCACTCCACTTAGTGATATATGAGAGTTGACATTAACTCTCAGTATCTCAGAGTTGATGAATCGATTCTTTGGGAGTCAACTTATTCACATATTAGAACAGCCCTGTAAATCCAAATTCAGCTGCTGTAAACAAGCCACACAAAAAACTAACCAGCACTATCCAGGCAGAAATCAATCATGAACAAATCATGAAGCTGAAATTCTTCTTATATCAAATTTCTACCAGGCACTGGAATGTAACTATGACACCATTTATGGTGAATGTGAAATCTGTAGGTCAATGAATGTAACTGCTGCACCATTTAAGGTAAAGTGGAAAACTCAAATAAGAAGCTAATTTTGCAGAAACAGCAGAAATCAGCAGACATGTTAGAGTTGATATTAATTCTTAATTTGTTCATTGAGTTGTACTGACTGTTTTTAGTAAAAGCACTCAAACACAAACATTATGATACACGTACAGGCTATCTCTGTGCATCAAAAACACAAAATGGCATAATTATCAAGCTGTAGGTGTAGCTACTCAGGTGGAGTTAATTCTAATATGTCTACTTATTGTGCAATAAAAGGGTCCCAATTCTGATCAACTCATTGAATTGACTGTTTTCAGAACCATTCCAACCATAAAAAAGCTGGATAGTCTTGTTTCACAGTTTATAAATCCTAAACTAAACTAAAACTAAAATCTCCAAGTTGATTTTTTTCATGAATAGGAATACCAAGTCTCCATCTTACTACCACCAGCAATACACAGAAAGCAATAGCAAATGGGAGAGAGACAGAAAGCAGAACAGAAACAGCAGAAAGAAAAGGGTATAATTATCAGTAGAAGATGACAACTTTCATACTACAAAACATTATAGTACAATAAATAATAATGTTAGCGTGTATTTTTAAAACTGTATATTGATCTACAAATTCTCTGCCTATTTTTGATAGTAGCTTCTCCATCTCAATTCACTCTGAGGTAAATTAACACCCTTTTCTCACACAGGGTTGTCAATTTCATGACATTGGTACACAGAATCAGTAGTCAGTTGTAAGCTACACTGCTAGGATGTTAATGACCATAAAGCATAAATCATTGACCTTAAATAAATAGCACTGCAAATATCCAACAGCTCTTTCACAACTCAGTCAATCTGAGTTGAAATGTAGTTAATAATAAGCTATTGTCTAAGATACAAACATTAGCGAATTAAGCTAATATGACTTGTGTAAAAGACAGATATTATAACATGTGGAAACCAGACACAGGTTGAAAAATTGATGATAAAATCTCATCCACTTACTGGTATACTCGAAGAATAGAAACCACTAACTTTCTGGGATGTTCTAGAGCCACCTCCGTAATCAGCACACCATGGCAGACCAGTTAACCTTTATAATGAACACAGGAGCAACAAAAAAAGTGTCAGGGACCACCATTGAGTTAACACTGCTATGTTTGGGCCTGGGAAGTAAATGCATATTTAAGGTGCCAATGTTAACCAAGGTTAACATGTTAACTTTATCTATGTTATTGCTTTATTTGTTTTTGATCTTGAATTATATATTGGTTAGCAGCTTTGGATATCCCCTTTGTTGTGAGGTAAGTTTCTTTAATTATATATGTGTTTGTCTGCTCACTATCCATTGCAAGCTGACTGCCTGACTCCTGACTGGTAGTCCTATAAATAAATAAAAAAAGGTCAGGGTAAGTGAAACATGTCAGCTTATGCTGATATATTGGCATGAAATGTAATTACATCTTATTCATCCATGTATAAAAGATACATATGAATCAGCTAAATTCAAAGCAGCATTAATAAATATATATATATATACAGTATATATTAGTGGTGTAAAAAATAACCGATTTGAATCAGAAGACCGATTTTGACTTAAACGATGTGAGTGCATCGGTACATGGACCCCTGAATCGGTCTATTTATAAATTGAACCAGCCGATGGCCCGATTCAAGAGCTGTCAATTGGTTTCATGTGCCTCTGCTATGTTTGAGGCAGTCGTACAAAATTCCGGACGATTTTAAAATTCCCCCCGGACATTTTTTTAGGTCTCAAAAGTAGGACATGTCTGGGAAAAAGAGGATGTCTGGTCACCCTAGATAGAAGTCAGTCTCCAAACACAAGCAGCTACAAAAAAACCACCAAAAATAGAAGCTCGATTTGTCACTAGTCGTTTTAACAAAGAAAATGCCGCTAAGATGATGAGGAAAGTCTTCGGTTAAACTCAGAACAGAATGAAAATAAAATAAAAATGCTCCCACGGATGTTTACACCAAAAGATTGCTTAATCGCTCATTTAGCTGTAAATCATAAAGGGATTCAGCCTCAGACCTATCATCCAATCATCATGCAGAAGCTGAGCGTCCGGGCCAGCCGAGACCAGCCCACTGCCCCATAGACCCCCAGAGACGCTGAGCATCCGATGGGCGGGACAAAGCCCAGCGTTTATCCAATGACTCATCTCGTTTTGCTGCACGCTTTGCTTTGCCATTGAACTCTGTGGACGCTGAGCGTCCACCCTGTTTAAAGCACTGTGAAGCTGCGGGAATGAGTGAGAGGAAAGCCGCGTCGTTACCAGTGATAAGAAGCTGATTCTGAACAAAAGTTGAGCGAGTTGTAGCGCATATTTAGTCAATGACATGTACACACAACAGTATATTATTGATCACTTATTTTTTGACATTTTAGAGGAAGCTGAGCTTCCCTTGCAGTCTTAGAGCAATCGCCTCTGATATACACACACACACACACACAAACACACACACAGTATATATATATATATATATATATATATATATATATATATATTGTGACAAATGACCAGTACAAGGATCCAAGTGCAGGTTAACTTTATTAACAACACACAAGTTGTACACACACAGGAAGCTAACTTCCGTAGCAACCAAAACCAAAAGGGAAAATCCAGAACTGAAAACCAAGGCCAGACAAAGAGTCCATGAAACCAAACTAGACCGCCCGTGATGAATGCTCAGAAATGACATGAGAAGCAAAATCAAGACCTCACACTGAGGTGACTGTGAACAATGTTTAAATAGTCTACTGATGTCTATGGTGAGCCACTGTCAGAACTCTGGTGACAGGGTTCTCTGGTGTTGTGGAGGGGCGTTGTCCTGCCTAACCATCACACACACACACATACACATACACACACACACACACTGTTACATCAGTTAATGCTAGTACCAATGAGCATTTCATACAGACAAAGCCTAAAGCAGTTTAGAGCCACTCATTTAGTCTACAATAGTTCAGCTACACTCATTTATGCTGAAATTATGAGCAGTGTTTTAGCCTCATTTTCAGACAGTAAAGAACAGCTAGTGAGATCACAGCTCATTTACACATCAGTGTAAAAATAACAATCAACCTGTTTATTTCTAGAGGTTGTAAAATGGTCATATAAAAAGAATTATTAATAAATCTGTTGCATAATGACATAAACAACAGCTGAATAAACATACTCTCTCAATGTATATCCTGCCAGGAGTATCTGATCCTGAGAGACACAGTGGGCAGATACAAAAACACACACACACACACACACACACACACACACACACACACACACACACACACACACACACACACACCCACACACACACACACACACACACACACACACAGAGAGAGAGAGAGAGAGAGAGAGAGAGAGAGAGAGAGAGAGAGAGAGAGAGAATATCCAGATATCTGGAGCATTTAGCATGAATGTGCTGTGTGTGATTACATGTAAGCCAGAGACTTGTGTGTGTGTGTGTAGGTGTGTGTGTGTGTGTGTGTGTGTGTGTGCGTGTCAGTATAACCCTGGGAATGTCAGATAAGGACTGTGTGGGCTGTGTAAACCCTCTGCAGCTTTGGACCTGCTTATCCTTATCCATAACTACCACAGCCTTGCATGTGTACTGATTTAAACAGCAATACTCTGTGGGATTTGTGAGTGATTTCTGTAGCAGTGGGTCAGGGTCTAATCAGTAGGGTGGTGCCATACCAATAAAAAAAACCCAAAACACTACAACCAATCTAAGCTTAATATATATAAGTATATATAACATCACCTGTGTAATCCAAGAGGACAAATGAACTTTATTTAGATACTGTATTGAAGAAATCAATACTTTCTGAATGTTATAAAACATCTACATACTGTACTATCTGTGTAACACTATGAATTTTTGTCTTAACATGGCAAAACATAAAAAAAAAATATAATGAAACAGTTTGTTTTTGTTCATAATTTAATTTAAAAAGTTAAACAGTCATATATTTTATATTCTTTACATGTAAAGTAACAAGGCTTTTCACTTTGATGTTGATTAGTATGGCTTGTAGCTCATGAGATAGATAGATACTTTATTGATCCCCGAGGGGAAATTCAAGGCATCCAGTAGCAAGTCCACAAGGTACATAAGGTTATAAATCAGAAGTTCTGTATTTCAAAATATTAAAATAATACATTTCGAGTTTGTGTAAATGACTATTCAAACAGTACAAATACTTTTTATGTTTCAAAGTTACAGTTGTCACATTCCTAATATCAACAGTCCTGAACCAAGACAACATCAGAAGTGTTACCTGAAATAAAAAGAAAAACAACTGGAATTGCATGCTCCAAAATCCTCTCTTCAGGTGAAAGTAATTTTGCATTTCATTTGTAAATCAAGCTCCTAGAGTTATTATGATGTCCACAGTATGTACGTCCACAGTGCTAAAACTACAAACAAATGGTTTGCTGTCAAGATTAAATGAGAAACACTTTGACCCAGCATGCAAAACTGAAAAAAAGGCTTGTGACATGTTCTGTGTCCCCACCCTGACACTTTTAGTCTCAGTAAGTATGTTCACACCTATCTTGCAGCAACATCAGTGTATATGTGAGAGAAGTGGGCTTCTCTGAACCACAGTAGCAGTCTAAAAGTCTAAAATTAAAGTTTAAATTAAATAAAAAATGTAATTATGTTCTGGCATTACAGTATTAATTATCTGTTACAAAAGATACAATTCTTCAAACACATAGTTAAGACTAACTTGTTTCTTTCCTATCAGTATGCTCAACAAATTTCTATCATTTCCTAAAATATTAGATTCAGTAAACAGTTTCAGTGGAACTCAGTTAGCAGTCTCTAGGCAGGTAACCTCTGTTAAACAAGCAGATGTGAGAATAGACACCTGAAAAAGATGGCAAAGATGATGATGACATCCTTTGCATATGCAATGTCTAATCTCAAAACAGAATAAGCACCCATACTAATCACAACACTCCACCAGATAATATTAACATTTCACTCAGTGTCACAAGCTTAGCCAAAGTGCACAGTGTAATGGTGCATCCATGAGCTACGTACAATTCTCTTGAACTTGACTTAAAAGAAAACCAGCATGACTGTAAAAATGATCTACTATTATAAAATTGTATAAAACTTACAATTAAGTTCATTTTACTGCACAAAGAGGGTCTAAAAACACAACAATGACCAAAGCTGAGACTCTCATGCTGCAATTCTCAGTGCATTTTCCTCTCCATTCATCCTGTCCATTAGTAAAACACAATGTAAAATAGTAGTCAAATACAAAAACCTTTCATGACTCAGTAACAGTCTGCAGTGGGTCACGTTTGTCAATTTCTACAAAAGCAATAAGCTTAAGTACTGAATCCCAGTTTAAACACTCTTTTTTTCCAAAATGGCTTATTCACCTTAAATTAAAATCCTAACGTGATCCATCCATGAAGTGCTAGGTGGGGTTAAAATGTGTGAATAAAATGGTAAGAAGCATCAACTTCAAAATAAAATGCCTGTGAATTTATTTTTTCTACAACTGAATGTGTTCTCCACTTGAAGGTACAGTGAACATTTTTATTTATATTCTGCTTTAGTCTACATGATGAAAGGTCAGAACAGATTTTCATGCAGCAACCATTTGCATCTCTCACTTGGTAACCATGGTGACTACAGCAATGCTAGCACAGCTAATTCTATTCAATTGTGTGAAACAAATCTCACAAATGCAATTAAATCATTTACATTTACGTTTACAGTATTTGGCAGACGCTCTTATCCAGCAATAATAATATTAATAAATCATCCCAGCAATGTTTCAAACCAGAGTAAAGTTTTCCCAAAAGAATGAATGCTTTTAGAGCAGCAATTGGGGAAACTATTGGAAGAATCTGTTGATAATGTAAATGAAGAATGAATGCTGGATTAGCATGTGGACCCAAACTTTTGTATACAGTCAAAACCAGATGTTTATATACACTGTATAAAAAGACACATAACCTTTTTTTTCCTCACTGTCTCATCTTAAATCAGACTAAACCTTTCCAGATTTAACTGTTAGGATTGCCTAAATTATTAGTATTTATATAGATTTTTATTATTTTCTACAAAATCACAAGTTTACATACAGTAAGCTTACTATGCATTTAAACAATTTGGGAAAGCCTAGATGATGATGCTTTGGAAGCTTTTCATAGGTTAATTGATAATATTTGAGTTCACTGGAAACACACCTGCAGATGTATTTTAAGACAAACCAAAATAAATGAGCCAAGATATCATATAGTTGTAGAGTAATTGTAAAGTCTGATTTATCCTTGGCAACAATTTCCAAATGCCTGAAGGTGCCACATTCATCTTTTCAAACAATTATACACAAGTATATAAACACTGGAAATTCCTGGAGGAATGCACCAGAATTCCAACAAACTATTATGAGAATCTTGTGGAAAGACACCCAAAACAGTTGACCCAAGTCATACAGTTTAAAGGCAAGGGTACCAAATACTAAGAAAATGTATGTAAACTTGTGACTTTGTAGAAAGTAATTAAATTAACAAATTCTCTCTCATTATTCTGGCATTTAACAAATAATATTCCTAACCGACTTGAATCCAGAAAAGTTTAGTCTGATTTAAAAAAAGGTTATATGTCATTTTATACAGTGTATGTATACATCTGGTTTCAACTGTTCACAAAAGTGTGCATCCACATGCTGATACAACCCCATTTTTAGTATTATAAATATTTTCTCATGACCCTCTGCTTTAGGCATAAAGCTGGGATAATGTTTCCAGAAAGTAAAAAGATGCATGAAAGAGGTGCATGACTGGGATTACTGGGCTTATAATAACACAGTAGTGATGAGTTTAACACACACAAGTTGCTTCTGGAGAACAGGTTAAATGTATGTATAATCAGCACTTCTTTAGTGTTAGATGTGAATATAGTGTATGTAAGTAAGGTGTAACATATTCTATATTTTTCTTATATTTTATTTTTATACCCACTACTGTTTGTGTGATTTTATGTACAAAAACATAAATCTCTAAATCTCTACTACAGTGGTAACCCTACTTACAAGCATCCCCATTAACGAGTATTCCAGGTAACGAGTCGACATCTCTGAATGTTTTTGTTCCACGTAACAAATAAAATTCTAAGTAATGAGTAGCATAAATTAGCTCAAGTATGCCAACCGCTAGGGGTGCGGCAGTCGTAGTATCCCCTAGATGCTAGCGTAGAAGAAGAGGTCAGTCATTACCTTTGATCGCTGTCCAGTGAAAGTGAAAGTGCTAGTGAAAGCGACGCAAAGAAAGTAAAAGGTAGTGAACAAGAAAGTTAGATCAATTTTACTTTAACTTTTCATATAATAAGTGTAACCATGCCATACACGTACGCCCATCCTCCTCTCCTCCCTAGCCACCAGCCTACATGAGCACCGTTGTCGTCTCCACAAAGGTAAAGGACTACAATTTATTTTTCGATTATCATTCAATTTAATATTATTTGTTACTTTTTAACTACAAAATTCATTTTCATTTGTTTTATAAAAAAAAAAACATATAAACACATTATTTAGCATATTAAAGTATACTGTATATTGGCCGGCTGACACGGATTAATCAGTTTTACATGTATTCTTATGGGAAAAATGCATCCAGCTAACGAGCAAACCAGCTAACGAGCTCAGCTCCTGCACGGATTAAACTCGTAAGTAGGGTCACTGCTGTAGTAATATGTTCTATTTTTGTTTTGTTCTTTGTTCTAAAGGGCTGCCCAGTATTTTTAATCATTCAAAAAGCAGTGCAGGCTGAAACAACCCTTATAACTTCAGCAAGTAGAGCTAAACTGCTGTACATTTAATGGGCACAGCTAACTTTATACTGATTAAATGGGTGGTGTTAAACTCTCAATTATTTCCTACAACCCAGATGTGAAATTTGGGAGTTATTTCTGACTCCACCTTGTCTTTTGTACCTCATGTCAGAAACAACTGTAAAACAGCATTTTCAATTTAAAGAACATTGCTAAGATCCTTTTTTCACAGAGCTTTTCTCGTATTGCTTGCTGCTGAGATGATTATTCACACGTTTGTAACATTGAGAATTGACTACTGTAATTCTCTGTTATATGGACTATAAACAGAATGCAGCATATTCAACATTCAACTGCTAGAGTTCTGAGCCATACTAGATCCTTTAGAACACATTACTCCTTCTATGAAACATCTCCAATGGCTCCCTTTACTTTAACATATACAATATAAACTGCTTGTGTTGGTTTTTAAATGTCTACATTCTCCTGCCCCCTCCTATCTTGGTTGTCTACTCTTGCAATATTATCTAGCTCAAGCTATTTGCTCCTCACATCTGTTCAAAGTTTCCCCCTCTAAGCTGTGTACTCTTGGTGATAGGGCATTTAGTGTTGCTGGTCCCAAGTTGTGTGACAGCCTCCCTTGTGTGTTTTTTGCCTCTGTCCATAATTAAGTTCAAAACTAATCTTAAAACACTTTTTTTCTGGCTGGCTTATGAGTAATTTTAATTATTTGAGTGTGTTGTGTTTTTGCATTATTCTTTTAGCAAATTCTTGTTTTATTTTTTATTTTTAGCATAGAATAATTTCTTATTGTATTGTTATTTATGTCTCTTCACTGTACAGTGTCCTTGTCTGTTTTGAAAGGTGCTTTTCAAATAAATTATTATGTTATAATATACTGTTATTCGATTTTTATATATTCTTCTTCTTCTTCTTCTTCTTCTTCTGCCAGATTTTTGACGCGCTTCTTGTTCCACAGTTTTCGAGATATCGACACCGTTCCAACTCCAGATTGTTCGGTCCGATTGTGTGATCCAGGCTTGTATACAGAATTTTGATCAGATTTGCGGTTTTCCTAAAAACTTCCTTAATCTGGGAATTTTTTCCCATAGAGAATGAATGCGGAGCAAAAATGCATGCTCATCTACTGTACTTCTGCTTGACCGATTTGCACCGTTTCAAATACACTATATCAGGGCAGGCCCCCGAGCACAAATTCACTGTTGTTTTGACCGGCACTCGTTTGTCGTTTTATTGCCATCCCTTTTTCGTCCCATTGACTTCCATTCATTTTCACCCATATCAAATTCCAGGCTTCCTTTTGCCAAACAACAACCAAAATTGATGTACTACATCATGGCAGGTAACAGAGCTCTAATCCAGAGCCATACTGACCCGCATTCCTTTTTTTGTCACCTTTTCTTCCCTTGTTCCTCCCATTGACTTCCATTCATTTTCACATACACTCAAGCCACAGAGTTTCTGTGTCCCAACAGCCACCAACATTCATGTACTCCATCAGGACAGATAATAGAGCTCTAGAGCAGGGCCATACTGACACTTTTTGTCATCTTTTCATCCCTCATTCTTCCCATTCATTTTCACATAGAGACATGGCAAACGCCTTAGGTACCATAGCAACCACCTTGAGGCCCAAAGCAACCGCCTTGGGGCCCATAGCAACCACCTTGGGTGCCACAGCAACCATCTTGTGTGCCATAGCAAACGCCTTGAGGCCCATAGCCCATAGCAACCGCCTTGATGCTCATAGCAACCGCCTTGGGTGCCATAGCAACCACCTTGCGGCCCATAGCAACGGCCTTGGGGCCCATAGCAACGGCCTTGGGTGCCATAGCAACCGCCTTGAGGCCCGTAGCCCATAGTAACCGCCTTGAAGCCCATAGCAACCGCCTTGGGGCCCATAGCATCCGCTTTGTGTGCCATAGCAACCACCTTGGGTGCCATAGCAACCACCTTTGGTGCCATAGCAACCGCTTTGAGGCAAATAGCAATCGCCTTGGGGCCCATAGCAACCACTTTGGGTGCCATAGCAACCGCCTTGGTTGCCATAGCAACCACCTTGCGGCCCATAGCAACGGCCTTGGGGCCCATAGCAACGGCCTTGGGGCCCATAGCAACCGCCTTGGGTGCCATAGCAACCGCCTTTGGTGCCATAGCAACCGCTTTGAGGCAAATAGCAATCGCCTTGGGGCCCATAGCAACCACTTTGGGTGCCATAGCAACCACCTTGCGGCCCATAGCAACGGCCTTGGGGCCCATAGCAACGGCCTTGGGGCCCATAGCAACCGCCTTGGGTGCCATAGCAACCGCCTTTGGTGCCATAGCAACCGCTTTGAGGCAAATAGCAATCGCCTTGGGGCCCATAGCAACCACTTTGGGTGCCATAGCAACCGCCTTGGTTGCCATAGCAACCACCTTGCGGCCCATAGCAACGGCCTTGGGGCCCATAGCAACGGCCTTGGGGCCCATAGCAACCGCCTTGGGTGCCATAGCAACGGCCTTGGGGGCCATAGCAACTGCCTTGGGGGCCACAGCAACTACCACAGATACCACAGCATCACCTTACAAACCTTAGCTTGTAGGCCATGTTAGCAATGCACAACATCCCGCGTTTCCTTCAGGAAATGCACTTTTCTAGTTATTATTATTATTATTATTATTATTATTATTATTATTGGGGCCATAGCAACTGCCTTGGGGGCCACAGCAACTACCACAGATACCACAGCATCACCTTACAAACCTTAGCTTGTAGGCCATGTTAGCAATGCGCAACATCCCGCGTTTCCTTCAGGAAATGCACTTTTCTAGTTATTATTATTATTATTATTATTATTATTATTATTATTATTACTGAATGAATATGGTTCAACTCCGGTAGGCTGAATGTGTGAGGTTAAACATACAGTACAGCTGAATCTTCACCATCAGTGAAACCTTGCATTTTAATGTATTTTACATTAATAAATAGCCTGATGTATTTATTTAGACCACAATATGAATTTTTGTTAACTAAAAATTATCATCATTTAATATATTTGATTTTTAACATTTTCACTTCAAACGTTCAACTTCAGATCTTGCATTTTAATATTTTTCAATTTTGAACATTTCTAAGTAATATGTAACATTTATTTTTACCTAAAAACAAGTGTGCATACTCATCATTATTAATATTATTGATTAAAATGGAGTTTTAAACAATTATAACACGCCACCATTTTTGCAGCTGAATCTATAGCTTCAAGTCAACACATCAGTCAGATTTTTTAAATGTTGGCTTGTATATTTATAAGTAAATGAGATATACAGTGAGGAAAATAAGTATTTGAACACTCTGCAAATTTGCAAGTTCTCCCACTTAGAAATCATGGAGGGGTCTGAAATTTTCATCTTAGGTGCATGTCCACTGTGGACAATGTATAATTTTTAATAATTTATTTTTGTGTTACTGCTGCAAATAAGTATTTGAACACCTGTGAAAATCAATATTAATATTTGGTACAGTAGCCTTTACAGAGGTCAAACGTTTCCTATAGTTTTTTTTACCAGGATTGCACACACTGCAGTATGGATTATGGCCCATTCCTCCACACAGATCTTCTCCAGATCAATCAGGTTTCTGGGCTGTCGCTGAGAAACATGGAGTTTGAGCTCCCTCCAAAGATTTTTTATAGGGTTTAGGTCTGGAGACTGTCTAGACCACTCCAGAACCTTGATATGCTTCTTACGGAGCCACTCCTTGGTTATCCTGGCTGTGTACTTTGGGTCATTGTCACGTTGGAAGACCCAGCCACGACCCATCTTCAATGTTCTAACTGAGGGAAGGAGGTTATTTCCCAAAATCTCGCAATACATGGCCCCGGTCATTCTCTCCTTAATACAGTGCAGTCGTCCTGTCCCATGTGCAGAAAAACACCCCCAAAACATGATGCTTCCATCCCCATGCTTCACAGTAGGGATGGTGTTTTTGGGATGGTACTCATCATTCATCGTCCTCCAAACACGGCAAGTGGAATTACGACCAAAAGGTTCTATTTTGGTCTTATCTGACCACAGCACTTTCTCCCAAGACTCCTCTGGATTGTCCAAATGGTCATGGGCAAACTTAAGACGGGCCTGGACGTGTGCTGATTTACGCAGGGGAACCTTTCTTGCCATGCATGACTTTAAACCATGACGTCTTAAGTGTATTAGCCACAGTAACCTTGGAAACAGTGGTGCCAGCTCTCTTCAGGTCACTGACCAGCTCCTCCTGTGTAGTTCTGGGCTGATTCCTCACCTTTCTTAGGATCATTGATACACCATGAGGTGAGATCTTGCATGGAGCCCCAGTCAGAGGGAGATTGACAATCATGTTTAGCTTTCTTTCATAATAATTGCTCCCAACACTTGATCTTTTTTCACCAAGCTGCTTGGCAATTGCCCCGTAGCCCTTTTCAGGCTTGAGAAGGTTTACAATCTTGTCTCTGGTGTCTTTGGACAGCTCTTTGGTCTTAGCCATGTTAGTAGTTGGGAGTCTTAATGATTGTGTGGTGTGGGCAGGTGTCTTTATTCAGCTATCAACTTCAAACAGGTGCTTCTAATTTAGAATAATAAGTGGAGGTGGACTTTTTAAATGCGGACTAACAGGTCTTTGAGGGACAGAATGTTTGCTGATTGGCAGGTGTTCAAATACTTATGTGCAGCAGTAACACACAAATAAATTATTAAAAAATCATACATTGTGATTTCCAGATTTTTTCTTTTAGATTATGTCTCTCACAGTGGACATGCACATAAGATGAA
>BRDA01066918.1:0-17125 GCA_036984385.1 Crenuchus spilurus | reverse complement strand
TTTTTCCAGCCACTTATTGCTACTTGTCCCAACTTTTTTGGGATTTGTTGACACTGAAATTTTGAAACAACATATTTTTCACTTAAAATGTTACTTTTACTCAGATTAAACTTTCGATCTGTCATCTATGTTCTATTACGAATAAAATATTGACATTTGCCATCTCCACATCATTGCCTTCAGTTTTTATTCACAATTTGTATAGCGTCCCAACTTTTTTGGACTCCGGTTTGTGTGTAGAGAGAGAGACAGAGAGAGAGAGACCATTTACCCACCCAGAGAGAGCACTGCCAATTTTAGTGTCTTGGGCCCCGGCTGTTGATCACCAACAGCATGACCGGGATTCGAACTTGCGATCTTCTGGTCATAGTGTCAGCGTCTTAGCCTGCTGAGCCACTCTGGGTTCTGAAGATGCACATTTTGCTCACCTCTTGGCAACAGTATAGTAGAGTCACAGATTTAGATCATTTCTCTCAGTACGTTCACTGTTAAACCACTAACCCCTCTGATCACAGAGTTAATCAAAATGACAGACTAACACTACACACACAGCCCAGTAAGCTGTACATCACCAGGAGACCACACAGATGGGCCCAAAACAGCACCGAAGAGATCCAGAAAGCAATTAAACATCAAGAAATTCAGACACTTCGACACCACATACACTCACAGTGTAATAAAGGCATCAATCTGGCAGGAAGGAATGAAAACCACATCATTACAACCACCCAAATATGCAAATTAAAAGCCATTTTTTAAAAAATGGTTCGCACAGAGTGTCAAAATTAAAGAATTAAGAAGTTTATCAAATCAAACAGACCTGAAGCAATGCATATTTACTCCTTCAGCACTGCGAGACATTACAAAAGTACACTCCGATCCAAAAAAGCACAACACACACCTGACACTAACTGAGGAGTCCAGAAGTACCAACAGGTTTTGGGAGCACAAGAACTGGCCATTCAGAACGGGGACATTTGGACAACACATTTTTAAATCATTCTATAATAAACCCCCCCACTAACGCAGAATATAAACACTCAACACATTCGAATAAACAACTTCCAGGCTACCCTGGACTCCCCAACTACTGAGCAGGAACTTCTGAACCAACTTTCTACCCTAAAATCTAAAAAAAAAACAAGTGGATCTGACGGCATTTTACATTAAAATGATCAGACAAGCACAAAACTCCAATCAGACACTCAAACTACTTATGATTCCACTTCCCCAAAACCTGGAGCCAAGCTCAACACCCATTTTTAAAATCAGACACACGTTCAACCCAAATAATTAAGAAATTCAATCTGCCACAGACCCTGACGATCCAGTTCTACACATCGATCATAGAGTGCATCCTCACCTCATCCATAACCATCTGGTTTGGTTCCTCCGCCTCACAAGAACGAGCCAAACTCCAGAGCATCATCAGGACAGCAGAAAAGATCATCGGGGTCTGCCATCGCTTTAGGAGATCTACACCAGCAGGGTGCAAAATCACGACTGACCCCTCACATCCTGGACATCACCTCTTTCAGACACTCCTCTCTGGCAGAAGGACCATCAAAACCAGCACAACACGGCATGCTAACAGCTTCTTCCCCAGAGCTGTAGCTCCTCAACAACAGTGGACACCTCACACTGTTCTCCACAATCTACTACTGAACTGAAATCTAAATCCCACTAAACTGGAATTGGAACCGGACTAATCACCAAAAATAAAATAATTATTGCACTACTTGTACAGCTGCACAGATTTCTGTAAAACTCAGGTTGGATTCATTCCAAATCACCAAACTTCAAATCAAATTTACACACAGACTTGCATGTAAAATAATTTGCATTTCATTGATTTAAAAAAAGCTTTGAATTCTATGCGGCACAGAGGTCCATTTAATAAGCTAGAAGTGTGGTATAAAGATCAGCAAACACCAGTCCCCTCACTCCTGAAGTACAGGAGTGCACAGTTCTACACCAACACTACCCTCCCACATGTTCAGGACCAGAAACCAATCACATTCTTCCAAATTACCAAACTGATCCAACAAAAGTACATTAGCTACAGGGGTTGGCCAATGAAACTGAAACAGCTGGTTTTAGACCACAATAATTGATTAGTAGGTGTTGGGCCTCCTTTTGCGGCCAATACAGCGTCAGTTCATCTTGGGAATGACATATACAAGTCCTGCACAGTGGTCAGAGGGATTTTAAGCCATTCTTCTTGCAGGATAGTGGTCAGGTCACTACGTGATGCTGGTGGAGGAAACCGTTTCCTGACTCGCTCCTCCAAAACACCCCAAAGTGGCTCAATAATATTTAGACACAAAGACTTGCTGTCTTGGTCACAGATGTGCCAGCAAGACGTGCACCAACAATTTGTCCTCTTTTGAACTCTGGTATGTCACCATAATGTTGTGTGCATTGTAATATACTATATAACTGTGCTCTTACCTGCTAACTGAACCTTCACACTCTGCTCTTACTGGTGCAATGTGACATTAATGAAGATTGGCCACCAGACACCAATTTAGCCATGAAACCTCCCACACTAACATGACAGCTGTTTCACTTTCATTGTCTAACTCCTGAATGTAATTAGAGCTATTTGGCCCTAAATCACCAGTACAGAGTGGCAGATTACCTGACCACCCCAAACTGAGGTCAATTATGACTCGGCACGCACAGCCTGGCCATAGAGACAGGCAGACACAAGAGCAGAGACCGTGCCAGCACTGCCCACTGAACAGGCCAGAGACAGAGCTGCACTTAGTCACCGGGTGCCCAAAATATACCCAGACCAGAACTCAAAATAAAAAAATAAATAAAAAAAATCACCTGTATTTATAAACCTCGCCAAGTCCTGCACACTGGCAGCGCAGTAGGTTAATGCCCGACAGTCTCAGGGGCAATGATGCCAAAGTATCAACTGTACATAGCATTAAGCTTTATTATTAAGCAATGCGCCATATACGGTTATTCGATTTTTCATATATTATTATTCTTCTTCCTCCGCCGGATTTTTGACGCGCTTCTTGTCCCGCAGTTTGAGATAGACACCGTTCCAACTCCAGATTGTTCGGTCCGATTGTGTGATCCGGGCTCATATACAGAATTTTGATCGGATTTGCGGTTTTCCTAAAAACTTCCTTAATCTGGGATTTTTTTCCCATAGAGAATGAATGGGGAGCAAAAATGCATGCTCAACTACTGTACTTCTGCTTGACCGACTTGCACCATATCAGGGCAGGCCCCTGAGCACAAATTCACCGTTTTGACCTGCACTCGTTTGTCATTTTATTGCCATCCCTTTTTCGTCCCATTGACCTCCATTCATTTTTGGTCATACCAAATTCCAGGCTTCCATTTGCGCAACAACAACCAAAATTGATATACTACATCATGGCAGGTAACAGAGCTCTAGTCCAGAGCCATACTGACCCGCACTCCTTTTTTTGTCATCTTTTCTTCCCTCGTTCCTCCCATTGACTTCCATTCATTTTCACATACACTCAAGCCACATAGTTTCTGTGTCCCAACAGCCACCAACATTCATGTACTCCATCAGGACAGATAACAGAGCTGTAGTGCAGGGCCATACTGACCTGCACTTCTCTTTTTGTCATCTTTTCATCCCTCGTTCTTCCCATTCATTTTCACACAGAGACATGGCAACCGCCTTGGGAGCCATAGCAACCGCCACAAATACCAAAGCTTCACATTACAAACCAATTGGGATACCTTAGCTTGTGGGCCATGTTAGCAACGCGCAATATCCCGCGTTTCCTTCAGGAAATGCACTTTTCTAGTTATTATTTAAGTCATTTAAGCTGAACCTTTTTGTTCAGACCTACATGTAGTTATGTTTTACATGCAAGTCCCTTTATCCGTTCTAAAGATGTTAAACACTGCTTTGGTGATACAAAAGTGAGTGTGTGTCATGCCGATAAAGCAGCTTTGAAACAGAGACAGACTTAACACACACCAAAAAAAAAGAAAAGCAGCAGTTTAAGAGATTCATATTTATTATTATTTTTAATCCCCACATAAAAAACACACTTAGAAAAAAGTACAAAACCTGACAAACCATTTTCATTCCTGTAGTGCAGCGAGTTCAGATGCACCCAGATTTTCAGCAACATTAAATCCCACCACTTAAAACGGACACAAATATAAACTTTTCTTCTTCGGGGAGATTTGCTTTAAAAAAGCAAAGTCACAGTCTAAACAGAGCATCCACGGTTACCTTCCTCTTCCTCAGACTGGACCTCGTGTGCATTTTCAGGTCGGCAGGCCCAGCAGACAGGGGGCGCTGTTGAGTGCAGGATGTAAGCTGACCTGCAGAGTCTCTGCTGTGGAGAACTTCATGAAGGTGGCGTGGGTCTCGCAGCTGGACGCTCGAGCTGCGGCCACGGCCATAATCTGCATTATAGTGCCCAGAGTCACCTCACTACAATGACAAAGCAACCAATCAATAACTACAGCTCACACACCCAAAATAACAGTTTAAACAACAGTTTAACCCTAAAATGTAGACTTTAAACAGTGAGAATTTATGGCAAAATCACAACAAGCTGTGCAGCAAGATGCTCATTTTGTTCACCTTGTAAAGACCTCACATCTGCGTGATGTTCAAACTAATGGTTTTTCCAGCATCTCATCCATTTTATTCTTTGCGGTGGCTAATAAGTTGCTGGTTTGCAGACAATAATGTCTACCAATTGGCAGAGATGGCACAATCACATTATGTTCAGTTATATAAATAAAGTTGTGTGTAACACTTTAAAAGACATCAGCTGAGCCAAAGTGCTGCACAGAGATAAACACAACAAAAACAATCAAAACAGAAACAAGGGAAAATAGTAAAGAACAGTCAAACGCAACACCAATAAAAGTAATAGGCGAGTCATTAGAAGGGGTGTCTGGATACTTTTGGATACAATATCTGCCCTCAGTGTGTTACTGACCTGCCCAAGTGGATGGTGGAGGCGATACACCAGGCCGTTTCTGCCTCTGGTGAGCAACTGTGCATGTCCTGTAACAGCCTGCGAGCGAGACAGAGGGCAGCACCAGCCAGCTGAGCAGGCAAATACACCACACACTGCCCATCCAAGAGAGAGAGCTCCAACAGATACCTCGCCATGCACACCACCTACAAAACACAACAACACAGCATCATTCATTAATGTTCCGTTTCACAGCATCCGAATTAAGTCTTCAGAAACACCAGACGGCAGCCCCGGTCCGATGCGGCCACCAGACGGCAGCCCCGGTCCGATGCGGCCACCAGACGGCAGCCCCGGTCCGATGCGGCCACCAGACGGCAGCCCCGGTCCAATCCGCCATCAGATCAAAATATAGTCAAGAGATGAAACGGTTACTGGTTTCATGGCAAAATTTATGATGGTTACGACAGTTAGCAAGTCTCTCAGACACAGCCACAGTCCAATCAGCTCACAGATCAAAACTTGTTCACTTTAATACAGCAGTACCTGGTCACTGCAGCGTGCGATGTAAGCCGAAATCAGCAGGAAGTGAATGGGTGGACAATGAAACAGCTCAAATTGAAGACCCCCCAGAACCTGCCGCTCCATCCGCAGAAACTGCTTCTTGCTGTACGTATTTGCCATCAGATAACACAGCTCAGACACCTAATAAACCCAAATCAACAGTAAAACTTCAGTCTTTTACAAATTAAACCAGCACAAACCAGATTAAACCAGCACAAACCAGATTAAACCAGCACAAACCAGATTAAACCAGCACAAACTTGCCTTTCCCAGATTAAACCTAGGATGATGGCCGTGTCTTTTCCAGATTAACCCAAAAATTAATGAACACTACCTTTCCTGTAGTGTGTGTTTTTACCTGTGATCATATCCTCACATCATATCCTGTAATGTGTGTATACAGAGTGTATAGTGTGTGTACCTCTGGTAGTAAACACTCCTCTTTCTTGGCTGCGATGAACAGACAGACAACTCCCAGCAGCTGCAGGTTGGAGATGGAGACTTTAACACACCTGAGAGCTCGATTCAGCAGGTGAACAGCCAGGTACAGAGTCTCCTCTGAGAAATTAAACACCTCCTACACACACACACACACACACACACACACACACACACACACACACACACACACACACTTCTGTAGTCTTAATGTTCTGTGAATCATCAGATTACCAATCAATTTAGTGAAGCTGTATAAAGAACTCCATCACTCCCATTAATAAAGCGTTAAGGTTACACTTATTGGGCTTTTTCAACCATTTTATTTGGCAGAATTCATACCCGGCTCATTTGGGTACGTCCTGTTAAGTGAAGCTAAGGCCCCCTGAGTGGCTCAGCAGGCTAAGACACCGACACCATGATCAGAGGATCGCGAGTTCGAATCCCAGTCGTGCCGTTTGCCATCAACAGCCGGGAATCGAGAGAGCAAAAATTGGCAGTGCTCTCTCTGGGCAGGTAGATGGCGCTCTCTCCCCATCACTCTCACATTACAATGTCCGCTGACTCAGGCGTCTACTGATTGGTCCATTCAGAGCTGGGAATCGTGAGCTTTCCTCCGAGCACGTTAGGCAGTGATGGTGTATCAGCGGTAGTTTGAAGAGAGGCGGTGCCCATATCACCCGCAGGGGAGGAGGCTTGTGCTTGTCTTCACCCTCCTAGAGTCAGGGACAGTGCAAAGTGATGGGGAGAGCCCCCTAGTGGATGGGATGTGTTAACTGGCTACTACCACATTGGGAAGGTGAGAAAATTGGCAAAAATTATAAAAAAAAAAAAAAAAAAAAATTTTTTAAAATATGAGAAGCTAAGCTGAAATGATCTGCAGTGCATACATGAACCTGAATCAGCCAGTCCACCAGGATCACTCGAGTGTGTTCAGAGAAAGGCCGAGGTAGCTCAGCATCCGGCAGCGTGCAGCGCAGCTGACCTCTCTGGAAATAAACTCAATTATGACAATGATAATATCACCCACCCCCATATTCAGTCTAAACCTCCCCCAACAGGCACCACAGTGAAAGGAATCAAGTGTGTTTCTTTCATTTCTCTGGAGCTACAGCACTAATGTAGCATAAGTATTATATTACCATGGTTACGATACATTAATGATAAGTTTTAAGCTGCAGTAACCACGTGTGCTCCGATAAGGCCTTTGTTACCATCATATCTGAGAAGACGTCCCAGGCGTATGAGCGGTCATAAAGGAGGCCGAGTTTATCCATCGCCACCTCCATCTCTTGACGAAGGAGACCCGGGAGCAGCTCTTGAAGAGACGGCGTCACCTGCAGGCCATGAAGGTGATTCAGCACAGCTTCCTGCTCAGAACGCGCGACTACAGAGGAACACAATCACCACAAAACAAACAATATCAGAGTGTTTAGTAAACAACTATTCTCTCAGTACTTCAGTGACTAGACTCTTACTGAAGCACACTAGTACTTATTAGGGCTGAAGTTAACATTAACCCAACCTCAATTTAACGTGATCTTTAATAGCGCCGTTAACGCAAATTCTATTTGGCCCTGTGAGCCATCCGTAGTTCATGGTGAGACTTGATATCTTTAAGAGCAGAGAAGTAAAGGCTGCTTTATACTTTCTGCATCGAGTGCTGAGTGAATGATGACTCAATGGCTCATGCATTATTGACATTTTTCACTATACAGGTAGTCCCCGGGTTACGTCTTCCGAGTTACGATGTTCTGTGGTTATGACACATCTATTTACTGTATAAAGCCTTTTTTCGTATTTGGCGTGTGCGGCGGTGTGCGCGGCGGAAGAATACACGGTTACGCAGCTGTTTCCTTTCTTTATTAAACATATTTTATATGTTTTTTGATCATTACTGTGTTAGGATAGGATAAGTGCTTACAGTATGTTATTTATGTACAGTATGTACGTATGTTCCGACTTACACGAAATTCGGTTTACGACGCAAACGTATCAACGTCGTAACCTGGGTACTACCTGTACAGTGGAACCTTGACTTACGAGTTTAATTTGTTCTGTGAAGGAGCTCATAACTCAATTTGCTTGTATATCAAATGAAATTTCAAAATTAAAATGAATTGAAATGCTATTAATCCATTCCAGCAACCCAAAAACCACTCCAACTGATATAAACCAAGTGTTTTTAAGTAAGAGAACTGCACTTTATAAATAAAAATACTTATTTATAAATAAAATACTATAAATACTAATACTAGTACTATTTATAAAAATGCTATAAATACTAAAAATACATAAAAGGATGTAAAGAAATGAACTGTTTTATTAAGTGTATGTAAATTAAAGATCAGATGATTAGTAGTGATGTTTACCTTTTTCGCCACATTTTCCTCGCTGGCACTTCCAGGCCGTTTCAATAAAATCTGTCCAAACAGCTTTGTTTCTTTCTCCATTTAAAAATGTTTTGAAAATGAAAGACATTTGTTTACACAGCGACAAGGCACCTCTTCTCTGCAGTTTCAGCAGTGATCTACAACATCTCTCAAATGCCCAGGGCATTTGAAATATCGCACTTCTTACCTCTGCCAGGCTTGTTCTGTATTGTGTGGCTCTTTTAATTTGATACTTCTCACTCCAGTTCTTGACACTTGGAAACGCTGTGATAACCGTCCATTCTTCTGCTTTGTGAGCATCAATTATTTCTCTACATTTTAAACTGATTTCTTTTTGTTGTGGCATGATGCTGCTCAGGTGACGGATCAAATGCTTACTGAAGCTTTTATACGGTGTGTAAATTTGGAGAAGACCCTCAGCTATGACCCGACATAAGCTTTCAACATTACAAAGTTAAAGCACGACATTGCACTGCAGTGTTTTGTGCTACGGCTCAATTAAAAAAAGTCAAGTTTGTTTCTTTTGAAATAGTTCTATTACAGTGTGCAAATAAAAAAAAAATAAATAAAAAAATAAAAAAAAAAATTTACCCTTCATTATTTTTTTTCTTCTTTATACATTTTTGCCATTTTATCCCCTCTCCAATTTAGTAGTAGCCAGTTAGCCCATCCCCTCCGTTAGGACTCTCCCCATCACTTTGCACTGTTCCTGGCTCTAGGAAGGTGAAGATAAGCACAGGCCTCCTCCGCTGTGTGAGATACAGCCACCACCTCTTTTCTAACTACCGCTGATACACCGTCACTGGGGAGTCAACGCGCTCGGAGGAAAGCACAGGATTCCCAGCTCTGAATGGACCAATCAGTAGACGCCTGAGCCAGCAGACATTGCAATGTGAGAGTGATAGAGAGAGAGCGTCATCTACCCACCCAGAGAGAGCACTGCCAATTTTCTCTCTCTTGGGCCCCGGCTGTTGATGACAAACAGCATGACCGGGATTCAAACTTACAATCCTCTGGTCATAGTGTCAGCATCTTAGCCTGTTGAGCCACTCAGGACCCCCAAAAATGTATGCTTTCTAAAGAAAACGAGTATGTTTAGAAACGTCATGTTGAAAAGTCCTTGCTCCATTATAAATTAACTTGGGGAAGTTTTGAAAAAGCTTAAAATTTAATAGAGAGGCTAATCATTTTTACCTTAACTACATACGCATACACGTTAATATTTCTGCAAAAATGTAAAAATCTAATTGAAAAATTAAAAACTTGATTTAATTCTGGAGAAACATTTCAATACAATGGTGGTGATTGGAATTATGTCAACACAAATATACATTTACACTCCAAACCCACCAGTGAACCTGTGTAATGGTGGTGATAAAATAGTGATAAACCTGAAGAGGTTCTCTTTTGCCATACAACTCCATTCAAATATCCCTTCACTATGCATCAGTTAATAAAACAACTGTCCAAAATATAATAAAAATAAGTGTCTCAGACAGACAGCGTGTTCATTACCATTTCATGTAAGAAAATCAGGTTCTAGAATAGAGCATTTCTAATTACGTAGACAGTTTAGAAAACGGTGGCCTGTTACAGTCAGGAAGAGTCTATCAGCAGTGAAACCGTTACACACACCTGTACAGGTGCCTACCTGGACTGACCACATCCTTTGAGGAGTAACTCATAATGATGCCATCTTCTTCACACAACGGCAGCCTCCTCACCTGCAGCACACAAACCACCATAAGACACCGAGAACACACAGAACATGAAGGAAGGAAGTTATCCTACTATAGAAAATAACAGGAATAGGAATAACAGCCAGGAATTACATTAAAAAGAACAAATCCATAAAGTGGTGATTTTAAACAGAACCTAAAGAAGGAGTTATGATTAGCAAGCCGGAGACACACCTCACAAAAAGGGATATTTTGGTTTCAGGTGAAATTTAGTGGTGGGTAAACCCCAACATGTCTGTCAACGCGTCATGTGACCTTGAGCATCAATTACAGCTTGACAACGATGTCTCATGCTGTTCACAAGTCGACTTATTGTCTGCTGAGTCATGGCATCCCAGTTACGAGCCTCTACACGGCAACTCGGCTGATCTCATTTTTTATGGGATTCAGGTTTGGAGAAAGTGCAGGACACTACGTTTGAGGTACCACAGTCTCCAGCAGCCGTTCCCTAATGATGCGACCTTGATGAGCTGGAGCATCGTCATCCATGAAGAAATTAGGCCTGTGTTGTTTATACAGAGGCACAGTGACAATGGTACAGTGACAAGCCCAAACTACTTTAACATCATCATTAATCCAAAGCGTAGAGCAGTTCTGTATCACACTAACACCACCCTGTCTGGTGACAGCAGTGTCTGATGCACAGCGTCTCCTTCACATCTTTAACATCGTTGATGGTCATTTCTGCTCAGCGTGAATTGACTTATCAGTGAACAGCACTGAGGCCCACTGGTCCCTCGTCCAGCGTAAATGCTCCCTGACCCAAGCAAGACAATGCTGCCTGTGCCTGGTGGTGAGGTCAGGTACCCTTGTAGGTCGTCTAGCACACACCATGCTGATGTAAATGGTTCTGAATGGTCTGATGTGACACTTGGGTGCCTCTCACCACCTTTAAATGTGCCTGGAGTTGTGTGACATTCATCCGTTATTATTCATGAATTATTGGTGGATTCATGGATCAAACA
Organism: Crenuchus spilurus; assembly: GCA_036984385.1. Classification (NCBI taxonomy): domain Eukaryota; kingdom Metazoa; phylum Chordata; class Actinopteri; order Characiformes; family Crenuchidae; genus Crenuchus; species Crenuchus spilurus. The sequence continues at coordinate 6,083 of BRDA01066918.1, read as the reverse complement.
TCTTGTGAATTTTGCCATTAACTCCGTGTTAGAAAACAGCAAGTTGTGCAAAAAAGGACTGAAACACTGAAGTGTTGGACATTCTAAAGTTTAGAGACGGTCACATTAAGCTCAAGGTTAGAGTGCACTTTAGGTTCATCCTGAAATCTCACCCGAAATCCAAATAACTTTTTGTCAGAGGTGTAGATGAGACTAGTCAACTATTGAGCGTCGTTTGGCAAAACAGTCACTAACTCATCACCAACATCTGGGTCCTGATGAGCAGAAATACCAGTTTACCTTCTGGTTCTCTCCTTTTAGGTCTGCTGTTCTAGAAAGTTCTGCTGGAGTCAGCCAAACTCTGATAAGCTTCATATTCCTTTTACTCTATAATCCCAAACATTGGCCACCGGTCCGGCCCAACACTGATGGAAGACGGACTACTAACTCTGCATGATGCCACCTTAGACCAGCTGTTCACCAAGCAAGCACTATGACCTGCTTTAGATGCTCTACACGACTGACCACATTCAAGTTTATATGGACTCTAATTTAGGCTTCCATTATTATTCCCATTTCACTACTGTCTCCAGATCAGCACCTGAACTCTCCAACAGCATCAGCACCATAGGATTATGTGACAACTTATCATTAGTTGACCAGAGGAGGATGGGTCCCCTATGCGAGTCTGGTACCTCCCAAGGTTCTTCCTCCAGCTCTGAGGAAGTCTTGCCACTGTCACCGTTGGCTTGCTCACTGAGGATGCTGTGTTTTGTTATTACTAACCCTGTAAAGCTGCTTTGTGACATCAGTTGTAAAAAGAGCTTAATAAATAAATTTGACTTGAAATACAACTGGAGAACAGAAACACCACACCCTTACCCATCTCTGGTCATTACGCTGGCACCTGTGGTCATAGTTTTTGTCTTTGTGCCGAGTTCTCCTCTCATCTCCATTCGGGCAGCCCCGGCGCTCTTTCACTCCGCGGAAATTCGCCCAGGTCTTCAGAGGTGGGCGCTCTTCGACCTGAGGTTACAGGTTACATGCAGCAGTCATCTAAACATCCCAAAACTTCTGAAAGCTCATCTATATGGTGTCCTTTCACCCTGTTCTTCAATGGTCAGAACCCCCCACATAACAGGTATTATGAGGGTGGATCATTCTCAGTGACACTGATGTGGTGGTGGTGTGTTAGTGTGTGTTCAGCCAGCCAACAGTGTGTGTCAGGACTAGAGGACACAAACTGTGCTGAGCTACTGTCTCTGATTTTACATCTACAAGGTGGACCAACGAGGCAGGCGTGTCTAACAGAGTGGACACATCTCCAGCACTTCACACACTAACACACCACCACCACAACAGTGTCGCTGAGAATGATCCTCTTGCTCTGTGCGGGGTCTTGACCTCTGAAGAACACAGTATACAGAGAAACAGATGGACTACAGTCTGTACAAAGTGCACCTGTATGCTCAGTGGAGCTAAAAGGGACAGCGAGTGCAGATAGAAGACGTGGGGGCTAAAACTGCACTAAACTGACCTTCCTGGGGTCCAGCAGTGTCCTGGAGTCACATAGACCGGTTCGGGCCATGCTGAACCCGGATCTGCAGCTACCTCAGCGTCGACAAACAGCGTGCTCTTCCAAGCGTGCGCACCTGCATATGGGTTAATTAAGCACGTGACTAATTAATGAAGAGCTGATTCATGGAATCCCAACGCCACCTGCTGTTCAGTGAAAGCATCACACAGCAGAGAACATCCAAGTCTTTAAATATCTGAACTGACCAATTACTGCCCAGTATATACACCAACACTAAACTATATAAACAGCCTGTTAAATAAAAAGCCTGTTCTTTATTGTGATGTAATATTTACAAACACTATTCAGCCTATAGGAGCTTAGCCCCACCTCTTTTCACCCTGATGTTTTTTTTTTTAATGAGATGACCAATTAGAACTGAGCTCGTTTACATATATCACTCTTAAATGTACAGTAACACAAAAAAAGTGTTTCATTAAAACGTTTTTATTATACATAAATACAAGCTGAGCCCAGGGGGTTAAAGTAGAAGAATAACATAGGACATGCAGCAATATGTGATATAAACAGTCCCATTAAAACAGTCATTAAGGTATTTTTTTACTTAAAAGCAATGTTCCTGAATTGGAAGAGGAAAATGGTCTAAATCCTTAATATTTTCACATTTTAAGCCTAATATAATTGAGCGATTTGGTAGGTTAAAGCTGCTGTCATATGTGGTGGCTAACACGGCTAACACTCCACTCGGGAATCCATTCAGGTGGTCGTACAGGTTGTTTACAGAACGGAGGTGAGGATAGCATTTAAAATTGTGGGAATAGTAGCTAATTATCAGTGACGTGCGGTGAGGTTCATGGTTGGTGAAGCACTGACTCCTTCAGATTTACAAATATATAAACCCAAAAGGGAGCTTATTCAATTGGCTACTGGTTATTTCGTATCTCATCAGCGTTCTACACATACACACACACACACACACTCTCTCTCTCTCTCACACACACACACACACACACACACACACACACACACACACACACACACACGTAAGGTACGTATTAAAGGTACGTAAAGATAAGAAAAAACGTTACAATTACAGCACCGAGAGAAAGCAGCATTTGCTCTGCACCCTCCGTGCACTTGACTCTCACTCGCCTCTGCGTAAAAAAACAGCAGCAACAAGCAGCCGTTGGCTCACGTGCGCCCCCCTTCAGTGCGGCGGAGTACTGCCCTGCCTCACCCTGTGCCTTTACACTGCGATTTTATGTCCCATCAGCAAAACTAAATATCTCACTAACAAACATTAATCGTAAATGGTTAAAAACATTAACCAGACTGTGGAAATGCAGGGTATATAAACGTATATGCAAACATTATATTGGCGATACGGCAACAGGCACGCGCCAATTGCATGTATCAACCCAGTTTGTGATGGATTGTGCATTCAGAGGTGAGGCTCGGCTCGTTGCTGCCGCACCTCGCGTTTCACCCTTATTTGAACAGGAAGTATGCAATTTCAGCGATTTTGACTATAAAAATGTTTGAAATTAGTCATACACAAAAATCAGTGGACAAATATTAATATTCTTTTTTTTTTCGTCATGATGAGAGGTGACCGCGTGTCCTGCTAATTATATATTTTCACAAACACCGGCTGACCTACAGCACAGTCTCAGCTGTTAGCCATGTTAGCTAAGCGAAGGACTCATGACTGGCTAACGTGGCTAATAAGCTACTGTTCCCAGACCATGTCAAATGCTACCATCACTGTCATTTTGTAAACACCGTTACTACCCGATCTGAACCGGAAACCAATTTGCACGTCATTTCCGGATAGTTTTACGACTCGCGTTGAATCGGAGTCGCTTTTGGTGAAAGATGAAAACGTTTGCACGTTACCGTTTTATTACATTTATGTTTAATTGTTAATATGTTAAAATAAACAATTAAACCAATATTGTGGGCATCTTCTGCGGTGCCAGGGGAGCAGGTGGCAGTTAGTATTTTCAGCCATGTCCTGTTGTTTAAGAGGTTGAACTGGTGACCCTTCGGCTCTAAGCCCCTGCTCCAAGCAGGCAAAACAGAACATTTTTGACATTGGTTCTATAGTTTTTTTTGTCTATAACCCTTTTCTTTTCTAAAGAACCTTGAAGAATTGTATTTGTGAAAGTGGAACTCAGGCTCTAGCTATGACTACAGCTGATGTAAAACGGAAATTAAAACATACCAACAGGACTGTTAGCTCAGTATATGTAGCATCAGTTGTATTTTTGTCGTCTCTAGACCTCACAGACAGAAAAAACAGCTTAAAACACTTTAGAAGAACATTGCCATAATTTGAGACAGTAGTAACGTTAATTTTCCCAATGAACAGCTCAGACTGTAATATGGGTGTCTTTGCAAATGAGCTGAGCTTGGGCCAGCAGTTATGTGGCAAAAATCCAGTGCAACACATTCCCATAAAGACTGACCAATAATTGTTTAGCATAAAAAAAAATAATTAACTTGACACTGGTCCCGTGACGGGGGACGACAGCCGGCATTACAGTAAGTGGTCAACTTTGCTCAACTGCCCATGTGTTTGCAAAAGTGGTCAACACCTTGTGTATGTAAAGAAAACATAAGTTAGAAAAATAAACATATTCTGTACTGAATTTTGTCAGTAATAAAAGAGGAAGCAGACATGTTAGATAAAGAATTTTACTCGCATAAACAGCCGAACAGAAGACAGCTCCATAACAATACAAATGTTTCCTCATAAGACTGCAAACAGGTTCTCGTGTTCCCTCTCTTACATGACATCAGCGCTGATGTGCGATTGTGCATCACATTCATCTATAAATACAGGACTCAGTTCTGACTTATTGCAAGTAGAGGCCGGTCAGAAATCAGGTGCCTGGTCAGCACTTCAGTTCTCCTAGTGTACTTCCAGCCTCATCCACAGGAGGTGCTGTGGTTCAGGGGAGGAGGGAGGTGGTGGTGCCACCTGGCGTCCAAATTGATGAAGATTAAAAACAAAGCTGTGTACCTGCATGGGGGTGGGAGTGATCCTCTCTCTCTCTCCTTCTCTCTCTCTCTCACTCTCACACACACACACACACACACACACTCTCACACAGACACACACACACACACACACACACACACAGGACAAAAGAAACGAAAAAACGTTCACTATTGTAATATATATATTTTTATATATATATTTATATATTTCATCAAGACAATTTCAGGGAGTGGGTGAACATAGGGTGAGCGCACCGATCCAAAAACAAAACAAAAAAGAAAAAAATTGATGTCCTTATAATGAAGAATCCTGGAAAACAAACTCAAAAACAAACAATCTGACTCTAGTGAACAGTGTGATCTGATGGCTGGTGGAGGAGAGACACACCAACATTACAAACACCCCCATCACCTCACAACCTAACCAAAATGTACTACACACTCATCAGAGAGAGAGAGACTGAAAAAGTGAGACAGAGATACAGACACATAAGAGACAGTGAGAGAGAGAGGGAGAGAGAGAGAAAGGGGAGAGAAAAAGACATTTAGTGCAGAGCTTTGCTGGTGCTCTGCTCTGTTAAATAAGGGGGACGACCAGATCCTCACTTTTTAAAAATCTTTTTACATCAATGCCTCCAAAACTGTACAGATGATTGAGAAGGAAGTGATACTCTGTAGGACACACGATGCTTCTGAATAAGTTTCTAATGTTTCTGGAGTCTTGTTTGAAGATGTTTCTGATGGTCCAAATGGAATAATCTTTGAAGTTACTGATGGAGATGATGGAGATTGATGGCCTTGATGTAGAATGCTCTGGTGTTTCTGATTGAGACGTTTCACCTTTTGACATTTCTCAAGACGTTTCTGACAGATCTGTCTGCGATTCTTAATGATGGGGAAGATTTTGACATTTCACATGGTGGCTTTTCTAACAGACAAGGTTCTGATGTTACCAGTGGTTGATGGAGACGCTGATGGAGAAGCTTGTTATGTTCCGCTGATTTTGATGCTCCTGCTGTTGAAGATTCCAGGCTGGTGGTGATGAAGGAACTGCAGGTTCCGTTTCTTCCCTTTACACTTCTACAGCACATCCCAAAAGAACCACATTATGTGCATTTACAATACACACACACACACGCACAAACAGTATTGAGTACAGAAGCCCTCCTCCATCAGCTGTAGGTATGTGTGTTGTGAACACTGAGGGGAATGGCTCAGTCCAGAAAGAGCACTTGGAGAAATCGCACAGATATGGCTTTGTGTGGTTTCTTTTTTAAAAACCAAAACTGTAACAATCAGAAGTTTAATGTTGTGATTTCTGCTGCATGTCCACCGGAGACTGTCAGCAGGTCCTGCTGGCTCTAAGGAGTTTAACCTGTTACCTTTGTGACATCTGCCACAGTGATAATTACAGCAGAGCAGAGTGTAGTGTGACCGCAAGCTGGAGGACCAATCAGAAACTGTGTGCGTGTGTGTGTGTGTGTGTTTGCCTGAAAAATAAACAGGCTGACATTGCTGGTCCGAGTGCGTGTGTGGCCATGGGAGTCCGGTTTGCTGGTCAGGT
>BRDA01066917.1:0-12871 GCA_036984385.1 Crenuchus spilurus | reverse complement strand
GGAGAGGAGAGAGACAAGTGAGAAAACTGAGAAAGAAATAGAGGAGGAGAAGAGAGGAGAGAGAAAGAAAAGAGTTGAACGAAAAAGAAAGAGAAAGGAAGCAGAGAGAAAAAGAGAGGAGACAAATAAATCAGAAAGAAAGGAGAGTGAGTGAAAGAGAAGAGAGAACAAAGAGACCAAAAGAGATAGAGAGAGGAGGAGGAGATAGAGGACAAAGAGAAGACAGAGAGAGAGAGAGAGAGAGAGAGAGAGAGAGAGAGAGAGAGAGAGAGAAAGAGAGAGAGAGAGAGAGAGAGGAGACATAGACTTGGTGGGCTTACTTTGAGATGATGTTGTTCTCCTTCTCGATGATGACGAGGGCTATGATGAAGATGAAGGAGATGGTGTATTTAATCCTCATACTTGAGTGATTATTTTCAGGTTATGTTTCCACAGACTGGAAGGTAATGGTCTGCAGTAACTTAGAGGCTCCGCCTTCCCACAGCACTCACATCCACCACCAGCTTAAAACTGTAACACGAACACAACAGTGTCAATATCTCCAACCATTCAAAGTCACATTTCCACTTCACAGATAATTAAATAATCCTCAAAACCCAGAACGTAGCAGTGTGTACAGCGCAGCCTTTAAGCGCTGTATTAAAGTGTGATTTCATTATTCTTATTAATAAAATAATAATAAATACTGTACTTGTAATTATATGATTAAGCACAATCTTAAACAACATTACTGCAAACTGTTACAAACTTATATGGGCATATAAAACAACGCAGAAAACAGTCATATATTTAAAAATAGTGAAAATGTTTGTGCTCATAACTTAGCTATAAGCCAAAGTTGCCTGAGGGTTGAAATGAAAAGTCAGTCACATTTATTGGTCAAAATATCTTGGGGCAGTCAGTTAAGTCTATTTGGTGTTTTTTTAAACCTCTCAAGATTTTAGGAGGTAGGTTTTCTCGTACAGTGCTGTGAAAAAGTATTTTCCCCCTTATAGATATATCAGATATATCAGATAAATATCAGACAAAGATTACCTGAGTGGATACAAAAAGCAGTTGTTAAATTATGGTTTCATTTATTAAGGGAAAAAGCTATCCCAAACAACCTGGCCCAGTGTGAGAAAAACAACTGCCCCCATTAAATTAACTGTGATTAACCAATTTTTCAATTTTACCAGCCACACGCAGGCCTGACTACTGCCAGACCTGTACAATCAACAAATGACTTAAATAGAATCTGGCCATAGCCCATAGTTATCTTTAATGCCACCATCTTGGATTCAGCATTATTTCTACAAATGAGAAGGTTGGTGTGTGACACATCAAACTGGTAGACAATTTCACCAACAGTGGTGAGCTTCATGTCAATATAACTTTATTCACTCTCATGTTTTAACAGTGATGTTTGTTCTGTACAGGTGATCTAGAAGATGTACAGAAAGAAGGTTTTGCAGTTTATCCAAAAGTGGATTGGTCATAGGGGTCCAATCGAGGATCCACCATATCTTCCTGATTGAACCCCTTTGGTTTACTATCTGTGAGCTCATGTCAAGGCTGTTATTTACTCTGTGGAGATACAAAATATTGTTGATCTTAAAGACAGAATTGTTGATGCTTCTGCTATCATTCACTCAGATGTTTTGGTGAAACTTCATCAGGAATGGGAAAAAATGAGAGCCTTAACACTCCAACATGGTGGACAGCATATCCAACACATTCTGAGGTCAAATTTCTGCTGTTGTAACATGAGAAACAATAAAGTCACATTGACGTGAAGCTCACCACTGTTTCTGGTGAAATTATCTACCAGTCTGACGTGTCACACACCAACATTCAGACCGGATGCTAAATCCAAAATGACATCATTCAAGATAGTGATGACACAGATTTTCATCACAGCTTGTGTCTAAATCTGGATCACCATCTGCCAAACCATTTCCACACTTTACATGCACTTTATATATCAATAGTCTCCTAAATGTCACCAAATGACTCAGTTTTAAACATACAGAATGTGTGTGTCTCTGTGTTGCAGTCTTCTACATTTCTCTGTGTTTAATGCTAGTGTTGGCGGCTTGATGGCACCGAGTTGAATCAGCTGTTGTGTGGAGGAGGTGTGACTCTCCTGGTCCCATTAAGGTCCTGTAGCCAGGCCACCCACACTGAGAGACACAGACAGAGCTGAGAAGCAGCAAACAAATGTCTCCCCATCAGTGTCACTCTGTCTTATTATACAATCTAACTTTCATGAAGAGTAACTCCCTAAAGTGTTAACTTTGAAGTAATGTTTACAACCAAGTGGGTCTGTCTGATTAGATTAACTTTGGTTAGCTCTCTGCTCATGTCCATCAGCCAAGCAAAAAGGCCTTTTTTGCCTTTTTTTAGCCTTAAAAAGGACACTGTAATAATGTAGAATTTTCTGTCTGAATCTATATGCTTTAATCTTCAGGTTTTTAAACAGCAGTTATGTGAAATAAATGCAATCAGAAAATCAGAAAATATGTTTTCTAATATGCTTACAATTCACTACTGAACACTAAAAACATAGGAGCTTCCAGACATTTAGTCCTAGAACTCATTTTTTTTTCAGGCTGCACAGCACTAAAGGGACATTATTTTAGTTTACCTTATCCTTCAGTAGAACTGAAACTGGGTGTTCAATGTAAAGAAGATGCCTGTCGAGACTGTCTGCCACGTTCCTCTTTGCTAACAATGGTCATCAGCTAATATTGCCTGCAGCTGTGACTGGCTTTGTGCACTGTGCTTGAGATGGAGTCACTGGCTTTGCCTGTGTAGGTCAGACTCTGTTGGTGCTAACTTCTGTAAGGGCACTGATTTAAACTATCTCTTAACAGTCTTTGGTTTCCTGTGTTTTTGTTCTCAGAGGTCAGAGACTGAATTTTGGGTCTTGTACTATATATTGTATGTGTGTTGGTGATGAGTGTCTGCCTGTAAACCTGTAACTCCTGGCAGGTTCCCCAGGCTGGGTACCCACAGAGAGGGTTATTACATATTCCACAGCCTCAGTGGCAAAGCAAGTAGTGTCAGAACACTGTGCTCTTCACTCTGTGTAATTTAAAATCTCTGTTGCAGCAAAATATATTTAGCATTTTTCATTTTCCCCACATGCTACCTGACTCCTACAGATGTCAAAGTTTTTGGACACCCCTTCTAATGAAGGCATTCAGCTATTTTAAGCTGACAAAGATACACAAATGTACACACACAACTTGCAGTCTCTGCAGTGAAGCAGTGCCAATAAAATAGGACTCTGTAGGCACCATGTGTAATGCCAGTCGTGGGCTAGAGAGGTATAAAGCCCCAGAGCATTAAGCCATTATTTAGGTGTTTTCTCCATCCAGTACTTTTGGGGTGAGTTGGTGGAGTTGGGGATGAGGTGTTGGTGGTGATCATCCAACATACTGACCTGAACTACTCTTATGGGCAGAAAATTGGATGATCATGACCTTTGCCTCATCTCCAACTCCAGCAACTCATCCCAACAGTATTGGATGGAGCAACACAGTTCCACTAGTCCACTGCTCCACAGCTCAGTGTTGGGTGACTTGATACCCTTCAAGCCCATGCCTGGCATTAGACATGCTGCCAGTAGGTTGATGTTTAGCCCTGTTCTATTGGCAGTACTTCTTTACAGGGACAAGACATGAGCATTTATGTCAGCTTAAAGTTAAAAGAAAATAGGCATCCACAAACTTTTGGACATGTAAAATGTTTGATGAAATCAACTGAAGACAAAGACAGAGGGAGAAATGATTGTTAAGACACATCACCTGTTCTAGTAAAACATTCCCCATTGACAACGGGTTAGAGGAATCAAAGACCATTCTGCAATAAAACACCACAGACTGGCCCACTCCAATGGATGTTTACTGCTGTAAACTCTGTGCATATGAGCACAGTAGGATGTTTCAGTCCTTCAGAATATTAAAACCTGATGTAGAATGACACAGCATAGGCCATTATCAGTAGATTTTCACCATCAACCTCAGCAAAACAGCATAAGCCAAGAGACATTGTTCTAATCGGACAGAATCAGGTAGAAAAATGATGATGTCTCTGAGTTTTCTAGTTCATTCTGTCATGTCAGCTGATGCTTGCATCTGAAAGATGTTTTGTATTACAGTTTTGTGACTGAAGATCATGCGTTAGCATTCTGTGACTGCACTGCTAGCATGCAAAACCCAGATGAAATACTTTAGGAAGGGATTTTCCTGTAATAACTAGACTACTGTCAGTCATCCATATGCTGACCCCACTTCTTTTTTGAATCATTGTCTCTTTTGCTCAAGGGCACTTGACACTCCTGGTCCCAAGACCGCTTCTACAAACTTTTGTTAAAAATTGTGAAAAAGTTCATTTTCTTCATAGTTTATTACAAAAACATAAACAATTTTATATCCATTACATTTTAAGACTTAATGCGGATCAGTTTGGCTTATAGCTCAAGAGCTGGCACAGTAATATGGTGGTCAGTAGTAGTGCTGGCATTGTGGGCAGCTGCTGGGCATCTCTGTAAAGCTTGTCAGCAGATGGAAGCATGAAGTGCTCTAAAGTCTGGGCTGTGTTAACTTTGGACTTGATAAAATATTGTGGACCAACACCAGAACCTCAAACCATCACAGACTGCAGAAACTGCACACTGGACTTCAGACACCTTGGATTGTATGTCTCTTGGACTGAGTAACAGTCCAGTTCTTGTTCTCCTTAGTCCAGGTAAGACATTTCTGACGTTGTCTCTGGTTCAGGAGTGTTGATATTAGTAATGTGGCAGTTGTAGCTCTGAGAGATACACAGTATTTATACTGTTTGAAGAGTCATTTACGCAAACTCTCAAATATTGAAAATCATTTGAGATTCTAAATTGAGCAATAAGCCACACTGATTAACATTAATACAAAAAGGCTTAAAATAAGTCACTGTAAGTGTAATACATATAAAATATATGACAGCTTTTGAATAAAAGTATGAACTTTTCTCACTATATTATATATATATTTTTTATGTATGACTGTCATTTCAACACCTTATATATTTCATATGAGAAACAACGAGGCTGGCCTATTTTAGCCCTGAAACAACAGACGCTTTTAAATAACAGCAGTGTGCACAGTAACCAAAAAATACTCTGTGTGAGTAAACCTGGGCAGTCCTGTAGTGCTATTTCAGTAACTACTGACCACAGTGCTGAGGGACACACAGCGGCTTTGTAATGAAGATCATTTTGGCTCAGCCTATTAACACTCTTTCTGTCTGTCTGGTCCTTGATGACGATGATGATTTTCCCTGCACTCTATAATTGACTCTGTAAAATAAAATAGCAGCTTCAGAGACTTATTTCCATACCAGGAAACAATGAAGTCATTGTTACAGAAGAAATGATTATTAGACATTTACATAAAAGTACTTTCACAACACTGACCACATAGATTATAATGTAAATTGCTGCTGTACTACAGACAACAAAATAAAAATTTGGCTGCTAATAAGTAGTATTTTTTCTTTTTAAATGTGATGTCACAAAATTCATTACATTTATGTCCATATTTTTGATAAGTATCACTTTAAATATGCTACATTTACTAAACATGCTGTATCCTTTCATAACGTCATGAATTTTGTTTTGCCATATATGTGGGCAGATTTTCTTTGCCACTTTAAAAAATAAATAAATAAATAAATATAATAATAATAAAATATATATATAAAATTTTCTCTAAGGAAAAACTGCTAACGTGGCTCTAAAAATCAGTATTTTTAGCCTGCTTTGTCCTTGCCATGTAACACCATCTTTATGGACAAACACGTGACCTGGCTGATGTCAATGATACTAGTTTACCATGTGAAATATGGTGGAGGTAGTCTCTCAGACACCACACCTTATCTATCATTACTTTACAATATACTCAATCCATGTGTTAAGTTATTCAGAAAATCAATACATGCCATTTAATCAGGGGTGCACAAATAGTTACACAAACTATAAATCCAGAGAATTCTAAGTAAAACATGTTGTGTAAGTCATTATATAATTAAGTATGTAATACATAAATGATCCTAAATGATTATGTAAAATAAATCCAATGTAAAAGCTTGCATATGTGTTAAACTTCATTGTTCATTGTTGTTTTAATGATGATCAGTAGGACTTAGTATGTATGGATTTCTCAGCATAGCCAAGTGGCGGAAGGTGTCCAGTTTGGTGACCTCAGGATCCCATATCTTCTTTTTGCAGATCACTTGGTCCTGTTGGCTTCATCAAACCAGGACCTCCAGTTCTCATTAGACCAGTTTGTAGCCAAGTGAGAAGCAGCTTTTGATGAGAATCAGCACCTCCAAATCTGAGACCATGGTACTCAGCCAGAAAAAGATGGAGTGCCCTCTCAAGTGGAAGAGTTTAAGTGTCTTGGGGTCATAATCACAGGCGAGGGTAAGAAAGAGCTGGAGATCGACAGGCAGATTGGCAAAGCATCCGCAGTGATGTGGACTGGTCTGTTTTGGTGAAGAGAGAGCTGAGCCAGAAGGCAAAACTCTCTGTTTACCAGTCGGTCTACATTCAAACCCTCACCTGGTCATGAGCTTTGGGTGACTGATAGAATGAGATTTTGGATATGAGCTTTCTCCGCAGGGTGTCCAGGCTCTCCCTTAGAGATTAGAGGGTGATAGAGTTCAAACATCCAGGAAAGACTCGATATCGAGAGGAGCCACTTGAGGTGGTTTGGGTGGGTAGGATGCCTTCTGGGTCCTACCTCTTGAGGTGTTCAGGGCATGTCCAGACCCCGGGGACCCAGAACACACTGCAGAGATTATTTCTCTCAGCTGGCCTTGGAATCCTCCAGTATGAGTTAGAAGAGGAGGCTGGGGAGAGGGACATTTGGTCATATTTATATTTGTTTCTACCCCCACAACCCAGATATGGATAAGCGGAAGATGACGGATGGATGGATCAGTTAAATTTCAAGAAAATCAGAAATCCAGAAGCTGAAATTATTAGAACAATTAATTTGGAGTTTGAGTAAATTACTGTTAAAAATATCAATAATAAAACAAAAAGGCTTGAAATATGTCACTTTATGTGTAATGAAAATAATATGTGTGAGTTTTTGTATTTAATTATGAACATAATTGAATGTTTTCCATGATACTAGATGCACTAGTATGCTCCTGGTTATGATCAAAATGTCTTAAGGCAACATATGCCTGTCACAGGTTCTGAATATTTGTTCAGGAGTTTCTCTTCGGATGGGACGACCACTCAAAGCCCCACTGTGTAACGTTACCAACTGAGTGTGAGAGCACACAAACCTGCAGAGGAAATTTCCAGCACAAAATGTTCTCCACTGGATCCCCACAGCTAAAAACACCTGCATTATGCAAGGCAAACAGGTTCAACACAGCACAGTGTTTATGTCTGGAAAAATCACCCAAACTGAATTAATTCTCCCACACTATCAAAAATATTCAGTTCAACTTAAAAATTTAAGTTTATTTACTATACTTCATTTTTGTTAACTGAACTTGAACTTCACAACCTCAAACTTCTTAGTTTAGACAAAATTAACTTAATTAGGCAAATCAGTTACAACATTTATCTAGCCAAGACTCTTTTCATTACACAATGACATAATTACATCTACAGAAGAGTACAATATTCTGTATATTACGGAATATTACAGTGTGTATCTAGAGAACAGTACTAGGTACAATATAATATATTACAGAGTGTATCTACCGTAGAGTACAGTACTCTGTATATTATGGTATATTACAGAGTGTATCTACAGTAGAGTACAGTACTCTATATTTTATTATAGTGTGTATCTACAGTAGAGTACAGTACTCTGTATATTATATTATATTATATTATATTATAGTGTGTATCTAGAGAAGAGAACAGTACTAGGTATAATATAATATATTACAGTGTGTATCTACAGAAGAGTACAGTACTCTGTATGTTATATATTACAGCATATCTACAGTAGAGTACAGTACTCTGTATATTATGATATAATACAGTGTGTATCTACAGTACTCTGTATATTATATTATATTATAGTGTGTATCTACAGTAGAGTACAGTACTCTGTATATTATGGTATATTACAGTGTGTATCTACAGTAGAGTACAGTACTCTATATATTACGATATATAACAGTGTATCTACAGTAGAGTACAGTACTCTGTATATTATATTATATTATATTATATTATAGTGTGTATCTACATTAGAGTACAGTACTATGTATATTATGGTATATTACAGAGTGTATACAGTAGAGTACAGTACTATGTATATTATGATATATTAGTGTGTATATACATTAGAGTACAGTACTCTGTATATTATGGTATATTACAGAGTGTATACAGTAGAGTACAGTACTATGTATATTATATTATAGTGTGTATCTACAAAGAGTACAGTACTCTGTATTTTATATTATAGTGTGTATCTACAAAAGAGTACAGTACTCTGTATATTATATTATAGTGTGTATCTACAAAAGAGTACAGTACTCTGTATATTATATTATAATGTGTATCTACAAAAGAGTACAGTACTCTGTATATTATATTATAATGTGTATCTACAGAAGAGTACAGTACTCTGTATATTATATTATAATGTGTATCTACAGAAGAGTACAGTACTCTGTATATTATAGTGTGTATCTCCAAAAGAGTACAGTACTCTGTATATTATGATGTGATTGAGTACAGTTCAGACTGGAGAAGATCAGTACTGTCTCTGTAGTAAGGACACTCACTGTAAAGCCCATAATGGGGGAAGTCCAGTGATGCTATTTATAACAAAGATTGACAGACAGCAGCAAAGTTCACATCTGTCTAATATTTCTCCTTTTGAAAGTCTTCTGAGCTTATGATAAGATGATTTAAAATCTGAAATTTTTTACTTTTAGTTTTAGGTAAAATGATCTATATTGGCATGTCAAAACGCTTTTAACAAGCAAAACTATCTGCTAGTATAGACAGAAATGTAAGTAAAGATGTTCTGTTAAATGTTAAATATGCTTCTAACATTTTTCTATGGCATCTCTCAGAAACTGTTCGTAGCACATTGAGTGTAGTAACAAGTATCTATTGAAATTAACGAAAGTGTGTCACATAGCTAAGCAACCATCTTAAAGTCTGAAATTTGTATTAAATGTAACATTTCTTAGACTTCCAATAGAGCATTCAAGATTATTCACAATGTTCCATTTTGGTTAACTTCTTAAAATATCACAGAAGTGAATACATATTTACAAGGATATGTAAAGACAAGTCTGCTGGAGGTAATTACACAGTATGGTTAAGTGCTTAGAGAAGAACACGTTGGTTGGGGTTGGTGTGGGGTCTGCAGGCAGCAAGCTGCATCTTGCTTAATTGTGGAGAAAGGTAGAAAGTCATTCTGCCTGAAAGGGTCAAAAAGGTTTCAGATTGGCCACTGAGCCACATCAAATGCTTCAGCACTAATGATTAGACCATCATTCAGAGTTATTACCAAAGAACCCATTCGCTCTTTCTTTCTCTCTCACTCGTCTTTTTCTACACCATAAACAGTTTATGATTCACTCCTTCTCACTTCCTCTCTCCTCCTTCTCTCTGACCGCACTTCTGCATCCCAGACGAGCTAAAAATACAAACGCAGACTGTTGCAGACCCCTGAGGTGCACCATCACATCCTCAACCAGACTAATTATCACATAGTGAGAAGGTTAAGTGCTCCAGTTGTGCTAAATGAGAATTAACCTCTTAAACTGCAGGCTTGTCGTTATTAACCCTAAAGAAACAATCCAGGGTTTAATAATCAGCATCCAGCTGCTCATCACAGACACTCTGATCTATAACAGAAGCCACTGGGCTTTAGTTTCGGCACCTCACTGAATTGTATCATGAAAAAGTAATGTTCACATAACTATGAGCCCATCTCATTTATAATGACCATATAGGTGCACTTTGTAGTGCAATTACAGACTGTAGTACATCTGTTTCTCACCCTGTTCTTCAATTGTCAGGACTGTCAGAGTGGCCATTATTTGTGGTGGATCATTCTCAGTGGCAGTGGTGTTTTGGTGTGTATTAAGAGTGGATCAGACATAACAGAGCATGTTCAGATGTTCAAACAAGATGACACCACTGCTTATCTCCACTGAACAGGTGCTAATGCCACATATCCTACTATAACTAGTATAAAGAAGATGCTCTTTCTTACAATGGGCACAGCAGAATGTCTACCAAGAAAGACAATGGTCAGGTTTTATCCAAATGCTCTGTTTACTGAAAGAAAGAGAAAGAAAATCATGTGTTCAGTGGAGATAAAAGAGTTTTGCTCTGTTTCAGCAGAGGCGCCAGTTTGTTTGAGTCATAAGGAGGGGAAATCTGGACATGTTCAGTCCAAACACCTACACAGATAAAATTAAACAGAATACTTATGATAAGTTAAGAAAAGATAATCCTTTATTAGTCTCACAGTGCGGAAATTCTAAGTATCACAGCAGCAGTAGAGACAGTGAAGTACTCAGTAATAGAAGTATGTATTAAAGAGACAGTAAATATAAACATAAGTAACACAATACAAAAATATAATAAACTTATGAAACTGTATTGTAATGAATAATACACATCAGATATAATTACTGCCCAAAAGTATTCCATCAGATATTTACATCAGTGAAGTTTTAAGTGAATTTATAAATTATAAGTGAAGGTATAAGTGGTCTACTGGGAGTCACGTTGGTTTTACTCTGACCAAAGCAGGAAGGACCTGTTATAACAGCCAAGAAGCACAACTCAGTAGGTAATGCTGTTATTTAAGTAAGTTAGGCTTTTAGGGCCTAACACTAAGAAAACTAAATGATATGAAAAGCAGAATGATGGATGATACAGTGCCAGAAGATCGGACCTTAGGGTCGGATGGCACTCAGCTGGTTACTGGAGAAGAGCTGTTTGTACAGCTTGTGTGCACGGATGGATACAATCAGAGGAATCATGAACGAGCCATTAAGAATGCCTGAATAGTCAAACAAAAGACTGGATGTTCTGGAAAAACATCATCTATATGGTTCTTGGGAACTGGCATCAATCAAAATTTATTTGTATAGACTTTTTTTTCACAAGTATTGTTGTCACAAAGGAGCTTTATAGAAAATCTGAAATTACTTTATGGTATGTAATAATAATAATAATAATAATAATAATAACAGTGTTTTAAAGGGTTAATCATTGATAATATATGAATAATTATTTTCAACATCATTTGAAAATGTCTGTTGCTCTTTACATTGTGTGCAAACGTCATGATGACTGGACCTAAAGAAATGGCACAAAAAGAATTACAAAGACGTCTGGTTCCATTGACTTCTATTAAAAGCAAAGTACATGTTTTCCTTCTCCTTTAAAGTTCTCGTTTTTGCAAACAAACTTCATTTTTAGCCAAAGGTTCAGTCCTAGTCTG
The DNA here is from genome assembly GCA_036984385.1 of Crenuchus spilurus. Classification (NCBI taxonomy): domain Eukaryota; kingdom Metazoa; phylum Chordata; class Actinopteri; order Characiformes; family Crenuchidae; genus Crenuchus; species Crenuchus spilurus. The sequence continues at coordinate 1,391 of BRDA01066917.1, read as the reverse complement.
GTATAAAGCTTTTCAACACTACATAAAGATGTACACAGATAATAACATGGTTTTACTGCTTGACTAGCTGTTATAAACAAATTGGTGATGAGAAGTCATTGAATTAGATTGTATTTCAGTTCAGTTCAGTTCAAGGAGCAACTAACCCTCTAGTAAACTGAATAGTATTGACTAGGTTAGGCTAATATTGTGTTTGTTTCTGTCTGTTTGCATGATTCACCAATGAGAAGAGTGAAAAAGTTCTGGTATAACGACAATAAATGAGCTGAATTGAACTGAACTGAAATAAAGGATGACTTGAGCTTGAGCTGTCAACCTTATATGAGGTTCATAAAGCTCAGCCTTGGAAGATCATCAGCAGGGACCCCCATCTCTCTTTTTGTCCCTCCCCCACTCTTATTTCATTCTATCACACTCACTGGGTCCATTGTGGTAATCGTTTGGCAGTTCATTTGTGTCAACTCCCCCAACTATCCTCATTGACCAAACACCCTGGAGGGATGGTTTGCATTGCAGATGTTGACCACTCAGATGAACACAAAGGTTTTTACCATCCATTTTTACCAAATGTTGTCCATTAATCCAAATGATTGGGTAAAAGCAAACTGTGTGCTTGTATGGTCAGTGATTAATGATTTAATATCTCTGACCAGCCATTTAAACCCATCATTGTTTATATGAATGAGTTTTAGACTAGCACTCTTTTTATATACACAGTTTAGCATCAAACTGGCATCAAATGTAAAACAAAAGGCTTAGATCCCTTTCAAAAAAAAGTACCACCGTACTACCATTATAGCAGTCCAAAACATTATTCTATAAAATTAATGGTAAAATATACCACTAGTAAAAATGTACTAATGATAAAAAATGTACCAGCGTGCCAATGGTAAAACGCACGATGGGCAAAACACAAGATAATCCTTTATTAGTCCCACAGTGAGGAAATCCAAACGTACCAGTGGCACAAATTTACCAATGTTCCTATGATAAAACTGTACCAACGTAGTAACTGATAAAAAATGGACACTGCTTTTTTGGACACTGCTGTGATAGTACTATGGTACTTTTCTGTAAGAATAATTAAAAGTAACTGACTGTGTGTTAATTTATTACCATGTAGTCTTCCTCCATGTGTTCGCCACAACCTTCTGGACGGACACTTACATCCCACATGGTCCGGATCTCACTTCAGCTCCAAGCTCTATAAGATCCAGTCCGTGCAGCTGCATCAGTGATCCATCACACATCACACAGAGTAAGAAATCCCGTCCAACATCGTTAAATCAAAGTTAAAAAAAATATGCCCTGCCTTTAGTCAAAGTGAGGCTGATCAAAAACAAAACTCCTAACAGGTTATGACATTTTCATAAGCAGTAAAAACAGATGTG
>BRDA01066915.1:0-10810 GCA_036984385.1 Crenuchus spilurus | reverse complement strand
TTAGCACGCAAGCTAATGCTATCAACCCAACAGCTATGGAAGCTACTCATAGCCCTGGTTTAGCGCTTTATACGCCGTGTATTGCTCCACCTGAGAGATATGATGGTAAACCTGAGCATTGTAAAAGTTTTCTAATGCAGTGTAATCTGTTTATCCATAATAACCCCAGCCGTTTTTCCACTGAACGTGAGAAGGTGGACTTTGTTATTTCACATTTAACTGGTCGAGCTAAAGAATGGGCAGCTTCTTTGTGGTACCAGAAGAGTGACATTTTAAACACAGAGGCTGCATTTTTGGCTGGATTCAGGGCAGTGTTTGATCACTCTGCAGTTAGTAGAGATGTAGGCAGTGTGCTGCTCGATTTGCGTCAAGGCAAACGGAGCGCTTCTGACTATGCTATGGAGTTTTGCACGTTAGCTGCGGGTAGTGGGTGGAATGCAGCTCTGTTACTCACAGCATTTAAATGTGGTTTACGCCCAGAACTCCAAGCAGAAATGGCATGCAGAGGTCAACTTAACGACTTGGACTCTTACATCCAGACAGCAATTGCTTTGGATCCCCTTGTACGTGAAAAATACTGTGCGTAAAGCAGTGTTCATTCCCTCTAAACCTGTTAATAAAACTGAACCCATGCAAGTAGGATGGACCCACATCACCCCTCAGGAAAGAGAAAGAAGATACAAAGACCGTCTGTGCCTTTACTGTGGTGAGAAGCATCATATGCCAGCTTCCTGCCCTCACTGCCCCAGATCTTCTGGGGCATATCGGGTGAGTACTGTTAAAACCCCAGATTTATCAGTAAACTGTCTTTCACTTAGAATCACTTTGGCTCTTGGTTCAGAAAAATTGTCTGTTTCAGCCCTGATAGATTCCGGTGCGGCTGGAAACTTCATGGACTGGAGATTTGTGGAGACACATGGAATCCAGGTTGCATCAGTTACCTCTCCCTTGACCGTTCATGATATTGATGGGGCCCCAGTAGGTACTGGAACTCTCGAACACAAAACTGAGGACATGGACATTCAAGTAGGTCTGTTTCACAAGGAAAGACTGAGTTTTTGGATTATAGACTCTAATGACTATCCTGTTATCCTGGGTATGCCCTGGCTACAATATCATGACCCTGTTATTTCTTGGTCTAAGAAGGATATAGTACAATGGAACCCCAAGTGCTATTCTACATGTATGTCATTGCCGTGTAGGAGTACCAGGGTAGAAAGTCCCTGTATAGACAAAGCTAATGATGTACCCACCTGTTATCAAGACCTTTCTGAGGTATTCTCCAAAGTCAAGGCTACGCTATTACCACCATAGAGCAGGCAATTGTGCCATTGACTTATTGCCAGGTACTACACCTCCTAGAAGTAGAGTCTATCCCCTGTCAGTACCAGAAACTCAGGCTCTGGAATCATATGTAGATGAGGCCCTAGCACAAGGTTTTATAAGGGCTTCGACATCCCCAGCCGCAGCTGGGTTTTTTTTTTTGTTGAGAAGAAAGATGGGGGTCTTAGACCCTGTATAGACTACAGGGGTCTTAATTCTATAACAAAAAAATACCAATATCCATTGCCTTTAATACCCTCAACCCTAGAAAAATTACAAGGTGCCAAGGTTTTCACTAAACTCGATCTGCGTAGTGCTTATAACCTAATCAGGATAAGGGAGGGGGACGAATGGAAAACGGCATTTGTGACCACTAGGGGGCATTATGAATATTTAGTCATGCCTTATGGGCTGGCTATTGCGCCCTCTGTCTTTCAGTCTTTTGTTAATGATGTCTTGAGGGAGATGATAGACAGGTGGGTGGTAAGCATATATTGACGATATCCTGATTTTTTCAGAAAACATGGAACAACATGTCCAGCATGTTAAAGTGGTACTGCAGCGCCTGTTGGAAAACCAATTATATGTAAAAGCTGAGAAATGCATCTTCCATGTATCTAAAATAGCTTTCCTGGGTTACAACATTAGTCATGAGGGAGTAAGTATGGATGAGGGAAAGATCAGAGCAGTCTTAGATTGGCAACAACCCCAAATCGTAAAACAGCTGCAGCGTTTTTTGGGTTTTGCAAACTTTTACAAACGATTCATCAGAAACTTTAGCACTATCGCCGCCCCTTTAACTTCCTTGTTGCGAGGGAAGAAACAAAGGAAAACTCTAGATTGGACACCAGAAACTCAGAAGGCTTTTGTTCAACTAAAGACCCCAGTATTAAAACTACCAGACCCTGAGAAACAATTCATAGTGGAGGTGGATGCGTCAGAGACGGGTCTAGGAGCCGTTTTATCTCAGAGATCAGGCCAACACCCTAAAATGTATCCTTGTGCATATTTCTCGCAAATTAAGTGATGCAGAAAGAAATTACGACATAGGCAACCGGGAATTATTAGCGATCAAAGCAGCATTTGAAGAATGGAGACATTGGTTAGAGGGGTCTAAACAACCGTTTCTCGTGCTGATGGACAACAAGAACCTAGAATATATCCGAGAAGCCAAAAGAATGAACACTAGACAGGCTAAATGGGCTCTTTTCTTCACCCGGTTTAATTTTATAGTGACTTATCGCCCTGGTTCCAAGAACGTTAAAGCTGACACTCTGTCCCGGATACATGAGGCTACTTACCAAACCCCAAAACCAGAGAACATATTACCTCCACATTGTGTTCTTGCCCCCATTAGATGGCAAATTATGGAGAATATTCAGTGCGCCTCAGAGGCAGATCCTCCACCTTCTGATTGTCCAGCCAACCTAATTTATGTACTCCAGTCCTTGAGAGAACAAGTTATGAATCGGATCCATAGTACGCCCAGTTCTGGTCATCCTGGTATCACACGTACGGTTAATGTTATACAAAGGAAGTTTTGGTGGCCTAATCTAACCCATGAGGTCAGACAGTTTGTAAACAGGTGTGTGGTCTGTGCTCAATCTAAACCCTCTAATCAGCTCCCACAGGCTTTGTTGGAACCCTTAGAAATACCTAAACGACCATGGTCTCACATCAGTATTGACTTTATCACAGATCTGCCTACGTCGAAAGGGAACACAGTCATCCTGACCATATTAGACAGGTTTTCAAAAGCATGCAGACTAATCCCTTTGCCCAAGCTTCCTTCTTCCTTGGAAACAGCTGAACAACTAGTACACAATGTTTTCTGTTATTATGGTCTACCTGAGGATATCGTGTCGGATCGGGGTCCCCAATTTACGTCCAAGGTTAGGATTTCCTTTTGCAAAGCTCTACAAATAAATGTCAGTCTAACTACAGGTTATCATCCCCAGAGCAATGGTCAGGTGGAGAGGCTTAATCGGGAGATTGGACGGTTTCTGAGGTCCTACTGCAGCTCTAATCAACAGGACTGGAGCAGCTTTCTGGTTTGGGCTGAATATGCCCAGAATTCCTTGAGAAGTGAGTCAACTGGCATTACACCTTTTCAGTGTGTATTGGGTTTTCAGCCACCTTTGTTTCCATGGACCGGGGAAGAGGTAAACCTACCTTCCGTCGAGGAGTGGCTACAGAGAAGCAGTGAGACCTGGGAAGCAGCTCACGTAAGACTACAGAGAGCTGTACATCGACAAAAATCCATGGCAGACCGTCATCGTAGAGTGGGACATATCTACAAGGTTGGAGATAGAGTCTGGCTGTCCACCAAGGACCTCCGACTGAGACTACCATCAAAAAAGCGAAGTCCTAAATTTATTGGTCCCTTCACTATTACTAAGCAAGTTAATCCAGTATCATATAGACTACAGTTGCCCAGGTCCTATAGAATAAATCCCACTTTCCATGTGTCCTTACTTAAGCCCTGTATGTCTCCCGGTTCTCAGACTGATTCCTCTGCCCTAGGTCCTCCACCCCCTATCGATTTGGATGGGGAGTTGGCATATTCAGTAAGGACTCTGTTGGACTCCCGTCAATGCGGTAGACGCCTGTTCTACCTGGTAGATTGGGAGGGCTATGGTCCAGATGAACACTCTTGGGTTCCAGCGGAGGACATCTTGGACCCCTCACTCATAGTGGACTTCCACCGAGAGCACCCAGACCATCCTGCCCCATGCTCTAGAGGTCGCCCCCGTCGTAGGGACCGTGTATCGCCCATTGGTGCTCCTGGGAGGGGGGGTACTGTGGCAGTTCAGCAGGATAGTGCACCTCCTGGCCCCCATAGGTCGCTATCACCAGAGTTCTAGCCTGGTTTTACCACCTGTGGACTGTTTACCATCATTACGCTGGCTATATTAGCATAGCACTTCCTCACTTCGGTGCGAGGTCTTGACCTAGTCTCTTGTATTCTAGTCATTTCTGAGCATTTATATTCTATTGGATTTCTCTGTGTTTTGACCCTGTTTGCCTGGACCTGGACCCTGTTTGTTGGATTACCCTGTTTTCGCTTGTATTTTGACCTGGAGTGTTTGGATTTCCCTGTTTGGCCTAGATCGCTTGTCTTCCTGTTTTGTTATCAACTTTAATAAAATACTTGCACTTGGATCTTACTTCTGTTGGTATCATTACAGTAACAGATAAGCTTTGGAACAGTGGGCACAATTTGGAAATGTTCACTGTGAGATGCATTCACTTTTCTTGGATTGTGTGTGTGTGTGTGTGTGTGTGTGTGTGTGTGTGTGTGTGTGTGTGTGTATATATATATACATACATACATACATACATACATACATACATACATACAATCATAGATACAGAGTTTTACTGCTTGAATTGCTATGTGCATGAAACATGTGAAATGCTCAATAGTGATGATAGGAATCTGTCTGAAGAGTTTTTTGCCTCTTCAAATTGACAGGTCTTGTGTGGTGTTCTAGTGGTGAGTACCTACCAAAAGTGGTCCAAAGAAGGACAATCTATTAAATGGCGACAGGGTCAGTGATGTATATGGTCAGCAAAGGCTAGCCCTTGCTGTCCCACAGAGTACCTGCTGTAGTGCAAACTGCTTAAAATGTTTGTACTGGCTATGACAGAAAGGTGTCAGAACACACAATGCATCACATCTTGTTGTATTTGGCACTGCAGAGCAGAGCAGAGCACCTGAGCACCAGAATTGCACAATGGTGCACTGGAGTAAGGTGACTGCATCTGAAGAATTATATTTTTACGTCTTTTACCTCATGTGAATGGCTAGATGCACTGTTAACCATGTGTCACCTGATCCTGTTGGCAACATCAGGATGCATTATGGGAAGAAGGAAAGTCAGTGGAGGAAGTGTGATATTCTGATCCATGCTCTGCTGGGAAACCTTGGTCAAAAAACGGACCTACACAGTATTAAGGTGATTTTATGTTGTCACTGATCATTTTATACATATATTAAAAAGTGAGACAATTACTTTAAATGGTGGCCGTTTGTTTAATAAGAATTCAAATACTGGCACAAATTTCCCTTTATAACTGAATAAAATAAGTGTTGTTTGAATAATCGTATAATGAGCTGGTATGTAAACTGTCTATGTGATTTATGAAATTATTTAGTCTTAAACTGGTCCTGAATCTTTATAAAACTCTGCTTTACATTCTTTACAGGGGTCAAAGCTTGGCTACAGAGTGAGACGACTGTTCTCTAAACCACACACTCACAGCAACATTAACCAGCCTTGAATTTTGAAGTTAGAATCACATTCAGGCTCCACATTTCACATTGATCCATCCATCATAACTGCCCTGGCTATTATTCCACACTGTTAAACAGAGACTATTGAAAATGTATCCTAAGGGAGGTTTAGAATCTTATCTTTTACATCTTAATTCCTTTCATTTGACTGTCAGTGAGCATCATTGCATGGGTCTTCACTGGCTCTGAATAATTTTAATGAGTGTAAAACCTCCACACTGACATCTGGTCACATTCACCTTCACTTCTAGTCCTTCTGTTGTCATCTGTGCTCTGAGTGATTGATGCTGTCAATAAGAGACTGGACAATCACTTCTTTTAAATAGATTGCATTCATCTGAATGCTCATGATGGTCCAATTGAGCCAAGCCAGGGATCAAAAGTCATCTGCCCATCTCCATCTGTGAGCCCATCTCAGGGGTGACCTATTGGACCTTTGTAAGAAAATTTAAGAATGAGATCATTCACATCTACAAAATACACTGATTACAATACAAAACAGCCAGTTCAGTGGTTTATGAGAAAGGTGATCGAGTTTATGCTAACATTCAGTAGAACTTAAATGAATGGGTCACATATTTATACGATTTATCTCAGATGCAGTCAATCAGCCAAGACATGCAGTGTTCCACATTCTTTGTTCTAGAAAGATCTTTTAGTGGTTTCACAAACATGTTCAAAATGTTATTTTGTAATTTCTTGCAGGTTCAAAATGTATTTTGTAAGTTCTTAAAACCTTTGCAATAAGGTTCTTCAAAAACAAGTTATTTCAAAGCCTACTAGAGGTATTTTTAATGGTTCTTCTAATGTGACTGAAGAACCCCTAAAATATGTTCCAGGTACCTTTTTAATGAATTTCCTCAAATTTCCTCAGAAAACATTTAATAAGAGTTTTTAGAGTTTTTTTAAGTTGTATAAAGTCATACTGTGTCATAACTAACATCCACTAACCCTTGAGACCTTTATCAAGATCTGAATGAAGTTTAAATGTGTTGAGAAGTTTTGGTGATGTATTTTTACAGAAATTACTGGGCTATTTGACTACTGAGTTCTAGTGTTTGATAGCGTGAACCTCCAGTCATACCCCCCAGTGTCTGCGTCTTTGTTTACATTTGCTCGTGTTTACTTTCCTGTCGCCACCTTTGTCCTGCCCTGTCACACCCTATCATTGTCAACACCTGTGTCTCAGTGTACAGCGAGATGCCCATGAGGAAGCCACATAATGCAATAGGTCCTGCCAACACTGCAACCAATGGACATAAAATGAACCTCACACCTGTTTTGATGTAAGAAGTTGTGTATATTCCTTTCATTCAGTGTTACTATTATCTTTGTATATGTAAACATTTTCCATTTTTAAAATGTTTCATTGAGCCTGTTTGTGTCACACAGTAGGTGATGTGCTGAAAAATATACCAAACATTGAGACGGTGAACATTTTAATGTATATAAAGGGAAAGTTTTCAAAAACAAACTCACAAGGCTTACAGGGTCTTAATTCACGTTGCCTAAGTGTTAGGAAAACATTTCACATTTGATGAGCATGCTTTTACCTTTTTTTGTAATGTTTGGAAATATTGCATTTCAGTATGCTATCATTGTTAGAAATTCTCACATTTGTTATGTTCTAAACATTCATTAGTAACTAAATATGGTCATGTCAATCCAGATAGCCGATGATACAGTCCTGTAAAGGTACTTAGTGTGTGAGTGAGTGTGGGCAAGAATTGGGCCATAATGCTTTTGCTATCTGTTAATAAAACTAATTGAAGATAAACTTCAACTGAAATGAATGGAGTAAAACATATCTATATTCATAGGCAGGTATTATTGGGAGATTTTTCACAAAAGCCATAACTTGAAATAACTTGATTTGACTGAGTTCTCAATAACATTCAAGTGAAATTTCCACTTTGACTATCTAAGGTTATGTTGAGACAGCAAGCCCAAATCCAATTTTTTGTCTATCTAGATTGTATCCAGATTTATTTTTGTCAGTCTGGACAATCAAAAACTACATGAAAGCTGATTTTTGCAAATCTGATCCAAAACACTTTAGGATGTGGTTTGGAATCCGATTACAATCAGATTTGTACAGATCTGTTTCATTCTGGACACTCTGGCAGCTCAAATCAGATGTTGAAGTGTATTTTGTGTCACTCATAAGTCAAAAAAGAGTGACAAATCAAATCCAGGGTGACGAAAATGTGTATGCCCAAGAAGCATGCCATGAAGGGCACCACAGCAGAGGCCTAGGTTCCCAAACTTGGCAACTCTGCAGCCATGTCACCAGAGTGGCTGTAACTACGGACGCCTGCACTGTTACCACAAAAACCCAAACAGACTTGAGATATGTAGACAAACCAATCAGATCTGATCTCTTACAAATAACAGTGTGAATAGTCATCTCAGCCAATCAGATTTGAGAAACATCTAATTTGCCTGAAATCTGAATGTAGCTTTAAATCCTGCACTTCTAATCCTTCTAAATCCTAATTCTAATCCTACTAAAACGAACCTGCTCATAACTAAATTCTAGTGAATACAACAAGCTGTTGCTTCCTAATGTATTCCTAAATACCCTCCAGGGCACTCAGAGATTCTCCATGTTCTCAGATGTAACTCCAATGTGAACTTTTCATAAACTCTTTTGCTCTAATAGCATATTCAGATATGCAGACAGGCTGGTTGAGGGGTCAAGCCCCAAGCCCTCCATTATGTTTGCTCCCATTCATCAGCAGTAGAGGGAACTCAGGCTTCATGTGTTACCTGCACATCTGCAGATGTTTCAGAAGCTTGATTCTTGATTGACAAATGCTAGGAGAAGTCAAAGGTTGAAACGTATCCTTTAACGTTCCACTGAATGCAGATGGTTGATGTCAATTCATTTGTTCCATGAGATGTTGGTTCTTATGGATGGAGAAACCTCCCTTTGGAACCAAAGCAGACTCAAACCAGCACTTCCCCTAATCATTCACTGACCTCCTGACTTCTGGTAAACTACCGAGACCAGCAGTATTCCCCAGATACACTTTAAAATTGAGCTCCACTGTCCCCTAGCTAGCCACCAAACTCATTCACCTGCATCAGAGCACTGGATAGCTCTTGAAATCAAGATGTTTTTTTGAACCTGGTTCTTCAAAGAAAAGACCTGGTCATGTATTAATTTAATTGTGGTATACAGGTCAACTGAGCCAGGGTTAGATTTGAAAGAATGATGTGATGCTTCAGGTTAAAAAATTGCATAAATGCCTCATGTAACAGTGCCTTCACTTCCACTCTGGATAAATGTTCCATAAAACAATAGTTCAGGAAAAAAAATTAAAGAACACAATTTTATCCTTATCCAAAACTTTTAGTGTCTGAAGTTTGCTATATTGTTTACAATGAAGCTACAAGGCTAAAGTAAAGTAAGGCTAAATTAGCTTATGGAAGCTCATACCCAACCAATTACCATGAAGCTGACTATTGTTAAAATACCTACTGTTTTATCATTGAAATAAAAATGGGGATAGTCACTCAATTTATTTTAGAATAAAGGGTCTCAAAGGTCTATTGGATTAGCCAGAGATGTGGCAGAGCCCATATTTCATATTCATATTCATATTCAATACTGTGTGGTGATAGTAAAAAGAGACCCATTGCTACAAAAAAGATAACCCAAGAGCCAAACCCTGAACAGAAACACCAAGAGACAAATATGACTGCTATCAACATATCCCATTTCATATATGAATGGCTGCCGATGTGATGCAGTTGCACTATTTGTAGAAATAACCTACATTTAAGTAGATTGTATGCTTCTAAACAGCGCATGTGTTCAATGATGCATTTCTAATCTTGGTGGATTATATTAATATATGGGTTTAAATGTATGTAGTCATGTATTTGTATTTGTATTGTATTTGAACTTACTATCCTCAGTGTTACACGGACAGACAAACACACAGAGAGGCACATTATTACCCCAGATATTTGGTTAATGCCTTTGGTCCACAGTGTAATTGTATAATCAGTAGGTATATGTGCCATTTTCCCCAAAAGACTGAAGAATGGAGTCAGTTGTTCGTCTATGCCATGATGCCAAATGTTTCATTTCCGCAAATGTGCCATTTTTCATATCTCATTTTCCTCTTCTAAAGCAGCCTAAATACTTTTCACTTTTTCCATGATATTATTCACCACAGAACCAGAACATTCCTCTCCATGATGACAGCAGGATATTTTTCCATGACAAATTATTCAGGCCTTCAGCTAATGATATGAAAAAGGAATGAATGGCTTTAATTAGAACAAATTGAATTGTATTGAGGTTATGAATTACCTCTTACCTAGAATAGGTAGATGCTGGGTAATCAATAATGCAAAGCAATTTACTTCATTTCCATAATAAAGACTTGAAGAGTAAAGTCACAAAATGCTCTCTGCCTCCTACATGCTGAATGAATTAACCTACAACAAAGCTATGTTTCTTTCACTGGGCTAGCTCACAGGTACAGAGAGAAGACAGCGGCTCACTTTTGGGAGCTGTTACGAATCTGCCCTATACAAACATCCTGCTGTTTTATATGCTTCCTGTGGTCAAAGGTTGTGCTAGACAGGGCATGACCAATCATTATATAAATCAGAATCTGACCAGAATGTCTGTTGTCAGCACTGTGCAGTTTACTTCAATTCACTTAAAGGAGGAGAACAAAAAGCTGAAGACATTATGAAGTTAGATCAATTGGGTAATTCCACCATTTAAAAAATACTAAAATTAACATTTTTAAAATTAATTAATTCAGGATGCTGTAAGGCTGAGATTTACTGGACAATGCAAAAGTTTGGGCACCCTAAGTGCTCTTATGTAACTTTTACCAAGGTCTCAGACCTTAATCAGTTTGTTATCTATGGCTTTATCACAATCATCACTAGGAAAGGCCAGATGATGCAAAATTAGAACTTCCTCAAAGGACCTAGCACTCTGAACATAATGAATGCCCTCAAAACAGGAGAAAGCCATATGAAGTTATCAAAGTGTTTTCAGGTAGCCATTTCTATATCACACTGTTAACAGGAATAGTGTAGGTCAATATCTTTCTGAGAACTTTCTGAGAGAACTGCTCATGAGATTGATAGAAAGGCTAATCTAAACCCCTAAAAGACCTTCAACAAAGACTACACTCTGTTCTGCTGTGCAGTAACACC
>BRDA01066910.1:0-11884 GCA_036984385.1 Crenuchus spilurus | reverse complement strand
ACATCATTGCATTCAGTTTTTATTCACAATTTGTTTAGTGTCCCAACTTTTTTGGAATCCGGTTTATAGTTGCACTAATTTTTCAAACCGCACACTACAGCACAATGGAAGTGAAGACTGTGGCACCACCTTTGTAGTCCACTAGTGTTCTTCAAACTTGGCAGAGTAAAGTAAGAACAATATAGGTTTGTATGATACAGTTTACAGTTTATAGGTTCACACTGGTGATGTACAGTTCCTTCCTGTAGTCCAGCTGTTGCTCTAACCAGTGTTTCAGCCTATTTAAACTCACACTCACATGGTGTGACACACACTATATTGCCAAAAGTATTCGCTCTCCCATCCAAATTACTGAACTCAGGTTCCAATCAATTCACAGGTTGTATAAAAGCAAGCACCTAGACATACAGATTAGTGAAAGACTGGGTTGCTCTCTGCACCTCAGTGAATTTCAGCATTGTGCCATTATAGCATGCTACCTGTGCAAGTACAGTTGTGATATTTCTTCATTACTAAACATTCCACAGCAATCGTCAGTGGTATTATAACAAAGTTATATGCCGTGTGTGTGTGTGTTTGTGTATTTCTTACAGGGAATTCATACAGAACCCATACTGTAGATGAATTTGTGGTAAGAAAGCCGAGGGCACTGGGACAAACAGGAAGTTGTATCAAGTCCACTCTATATCGAGTATAGCCAGGTAAGTATGTTGTGAGAGATTGCAACAGGCTGCCCTGAAGATGCAAATAATACATTTCTCAGACACTTACTCTCTGTTTAGGACCCCTCCCTGATACTGCTGTGTTATCTGCTGGAGGCTGCTCAAGAGACCTCAGACAACAACCAGGAATTTGTAAGATCTTGTGTGGCCTCATCAACATGACTTTAGTGGACTCAAACTTTGGATCAGTTTCTCATATCAGTGTCCAGAAATCAGTAAGCATCCAGAAGTCCCCTTGTTCCTTCCACTAAATAGCTACAGGTTGGAACAGTAGTTATATTTTGTTCCCAACAATCATCATTTTTATCATTTGGAGATTTTGGAAGTCACTGCTGAACTATGTTTTAAGTGTAATTGAAAAAAAAAACCACAAAAGGGCACTCAGAGAATCCCCTGTGCAAGCAAGGGCCTCAGTAGATTTGCTGCAATTTTCAAAGTACAGAGGGAGTCATCTAGTCAGACTTTAGCAGTCAGGATCCTTAATGGTGTGCATCAAGCACCTGCCATGAAGAGTTAGTGTTAGTGTAGTGTACAACTGTTTCATGACAAGTTTGTTATAACCTTCTTCAAATTTGGTTGCATAAAACTCATGGTTCTTCTATGGTTCTTGAGTAAAGGTGTCGAGCTGCCCCTTTCCTCAGCCTGCACGTCTCCTTTTCTTACACACAATATCTTCGTTCATCAGCATGTTTCTCTTGTCTATCCTGTTTGTACCAAACACTCATCTCACTACAATTCCCATCAGCTTTTGCTCCCCTTGTTTCACTGTATGTCCTTAGCCCCCTCTAGCAATTACATGTCCCAGAATCCCCTCCGCACATTCAAGCTCTGGTCACAGATCTCTTCATCTGGTTGTCATTAAACATTTAATTAATCTCAGTATTTAAGCCAGTGGTTCTTAACCTGGGTTCTATCGAACCCTTGGGGTTCGATGAGTCGGTCTCAGGGGTTCGGAGGAGCCTCTGCCACGGAATTAAAGACACACTTGTGTAAAGTTGTGATGACACTCCCCGCTTGGCCATCACTTGCTGCAGATTTACATTCACATTTGAGGCATTTAGCAGACGCTTTTTATCCAAAGCGACTTACAATTGAGGGTTAGGTGCCTTGCTCAAGGGCACTTCAGTCGTGACCTGCCCGGGGATCGAACCGGCGACCTTCAGGTCACCAGACCACATCCTTAACCACTAGGCCACGGCTGCCCCCCGAGTGCAGTAGTCAACGGCTGTCGTAGTTGTACGTCGTGTGGTTTCTTTCTTAATATTTTAATCCATACTAAATATGTCAAGCAAAAAAAGAAAGATGACATGAGAGTAGCACTTGCCAAGGTGAAGCCATGCATATCTGAAATGGTCTCCCAAAAACAACAGCAGAAGTCACACTGACTAGTAGGTATGTAATTTGGGAAATGCTTTATTCTGGCCCCCAAAAAAGTATTTTGTGTATTCAAAATGACAAAAAACAAATTAAATTTAAGACTAAACAAATTAAGTTATTAAAAATGTTCTTTAAAAAATCCAAATTAATTTTTAATTAGTGAAATGGTAAAAAAAAATTTTTGGAGGGGGCTGAAATTCTTTTATGAGGCCGAAATATTTTTTCAGGGCCAGAATAAACTACCACCATAATTTGTTGTGAGTTCATGCACTGTGTTGGTTTTGTTTTTTGAGCAAGGTGATGTTCATGCACGGCTCATTATGTGCACCAGTAAAAAAAACATATACCTATGTCTTGAATTTGGAAAAAAAAATATTTTATTTATCACTAAAGAAGGGTTCAGTGAATGCGCATATGAAACTGGTGGGTTCGGTGCCTCAAAAAAGGTTAAGAACCACTGATTTAAGCAGTGCTTTACCTCTCATTCATTGCTTAATATTGTCATGCACTTCACGCTTCAGCATAGTCTCGTGTTACTTACCTTTTTCCTATTGTTTTCTTGTTAGCCTTTGTGCTATTTCTTTTGCTTTCTCTTGTTAGCCTATGTGGCATCCTAAGTTCTAGTCTTGTTAGCCAGTGTGCTATTCCTGGCCTTATTTCCTGTTATCTCTAGTACCTTTATATCCTTTTGGCTTTCATTGAGTTATAGCTTTATTTAGCCTTATTTGTTTTTCCTTAGTTCTAACTTATCCCCAGTTATAGTATATGTGTTGTCACCTTATTGGCTTATTAGCTCCCTTATTATCTCAGTTCCTTGTTTATACTGATTATTCATGTTCATTAAACTTTATTCACACCTGTGCTCATCTTCCTTGTCTTGACCCTGTACATGACAAAAGCAATTTGTTTGATGTGGAATTTTTTTTTATGTAAAACTTTTGTTATTTACAGAATGAACTGGTTAAATTTAAATATATAGTATGTAATATAGTATGTTAATGTATTTGTAATGCATAAGCTTTTGTTCCTGTGTAATTGTATTTATATGTAAATTGTGTTGCTCCTCTCATATCTTAGGAATACCTTGATTTACATAATGAAATCAAACAATAAAATGAAATAAAATTACATTTATTTTACAACTGATTACAAATATAAACATTGAATTGTTTATATGAATGTAAATTTAAACTGCTAAATTGCTTTTTACATCTAATAGACATTGGTAGTTGGTCATTAAACAGCACCTTGTCCAAAACTGTGTCCCAGATGTGGTATTCATTTACTCTCCTGATAGCTCTCTCCACCAGAATTCAGAGACTAGCTATTGCTCCTGTTTGTTCTGTTTCCTTTTTGCTGAAGCCCGTACCCTTATAAGGAGGGATGATGAGATTTGCATCAACATCAGATAGCATCTGGTCAAAGACGAGGCCTTTGTCTGCAATGCAAGCATCTCCGGACTCCAGTAACCTGAGAATTCCAGAATTCCATTGTTATTTCTTGGTCCGATATTGAGCCTGTGAAGAGCTTTGAAACAAAGACGTTCACACCACATGAGGCCACACCCATCAAGGCTTTGAAAGTGGTGTGATTTTTGTATGATGAAAATGTTTCTGACTGAAGTGTAAGTGATGATGGTGTTTCACATCTGATTTTGGTACAGTCCAGGATCACTCTCACCTTTGAACAATACGGTGTAAACTTCTCCAGCACTGTTGCTTGACCTGCTCCTTTGACATCCAGGTTGGCATCAATCCTAATATAAGGTACAAATAGTTGGCCCATGTGATGATCACTCTGCTTACAGTTGTAGTGCTAAGTCCAAAGATGTCTGCTAGGACCTGTTCTTTCAGGTCAACTGCAAAACGGCAGCAGTACATGAAGTACTTCTCCCAAAGTGACAGTCTCCTGTTTGGACTTGGTTTCTCAATTTCCACGACATCCTCAATCCTCTGTGCCTTACTCCAGTGAACTCACCTTGATGCTGAGGGGGCAATTGACTCCCAGAAGAACAAAAACCCCTTCTCTGATGTAAACTGGGTGTATAATCTGAACTCTTCATCAGTTGCACAATATCTGTTGATTTACAGTGTTGTGGCAGACATGCCCAGAGCTGAGATTCTAATTCTCCAACCATTGCTTCCAGTTCTCTGATCCTTTCAGCAGCAGCTTCAGATCCACCTGAAATACAGACAAATGCAGTAAAAAACTCAAGGTGTACTATCTTTAGATAGAGACATTTAGTAATTTACCTACGTTTGCTCCACAAAGTTTCAAAAAGGGCTTTATTGTTTGAATTGGATGTGCTGGAGCAGGGAGAACACAGCAGAGCAGGAATAATGCAGGACCATTGCTAGGTAATTACCTTCCCAGTTACAAAACACCTAATTCAAATGATCAACTCTTTATCTTTGATTTGATTAACTTAGTCAGGGCCTGTGTTCAAACTTCTTAGAGTATTACGGCTGATTTCTTTTTTTTCTTAAATTTTACTCTGATCCTGGATCAGCACTTATACTTTGAGAAGTTTCATTTACCTACATTAAACGCAAGTTTAAGCTAAAATAATAAGACTAGTGAATGTATTAAAATACTGGGGAAACGTTTCTATGAATGTCATGTCTTGAAGACAATGAACACATTTACAAGGCATTAAACAAGGCTATAAATATTTATAAAAATGCTTAACACTTTAGTCATGTTCGATTTTTATTTTGAAATGTGATTTTCATGCAGTCATAAGCTGTGTTTGTAATGCCATATGTTAGTAACAAAAAAATCAGCTCCAACTTGCACAGTTCATTATGATTATCATGACTATAGCCATGCTCTATTTACGTTTTTTTATTATATATATATATATATATATATATATATATATATATATATATATATAGTTTTTTGCCAATTTTATCCCCTTCCCAATGTAGTAATAGCCAATTAGCCCATCTCCTCCGTTAAGCCTCTCCCCATCACTTTGCAATGTCCCTGACTCTAGGAGGGTGTGGGCAAGCACAAGCCTCCTCCGTTGCGTGTGATGCACCGCCTCTTTTTGATACACCGTCACTGGAGAGCCTAACGTGCTCGGAGGAAGGCACACAGGGTCCCCAGCTCCGATTGGACCAATCAGTAGACGCCTGAGCCAACGGACATTACAACGTGAAAGTGATAGGGAGAGTGAGAGCACCATCTACCCGCCCAGAGAGAGCTCTGCCAATTTTTGCTCTCTTGGGCCCCGGCTGTTGATGGAAGAAACCTCGGGTCATAGTGGTAGCGTCTTAGCCCGCTGAGCCACTCGGGGCCTCGCTCTATTTACTTTTAAACTACTTTTTAGCCACTCATGAATTATACTTATCTGGAATTTTATACCAGCCTATAGTAATTTATAATGTATTATAACATGTTCACTGAGAGTCTTCATGGGAATCGATTATTCATGATAGATATGATACTTAAACCCACATGTATAACATTACAAACATAGTTTATGATGCTCATAATGCATGGTAAATATGGCTATAATGTGTGATGCATTTTGTATTTATTTATAGCCATATTTATATTACCAATAAACATATTACCAGTAATGTTCTTCACAAATCAAGGGATCCTGAGCAAATACATACCAGAAGGATGAGGACACGTGCTGTAGTTGTGGTCTGTTGAGGGTTGTAGCTCGTCCTCAACTTGGTCTCGTCCTCAACTTCTTGGCCTGAATAGTAGCTCTTTCTCCATGAACATCGACTCCAAGACAAGCTCTATGGCGATCAAAAGTCGATTCCCAAGACTTCTGGTCTTTCCCCAGTTGCTCCAGGCAAAACTAGGTAAAAGCACGTTTGAAAGCATTTTCTGCCTTTTTTGAAATGCAAATGTCGGCACTTTCAAAGTGCTGGCTGCATGTGCTTCTGCAGATTGTATTAAAAAATGAACCCTAAAATGAGCCCTATTATCCCCACACAATTGAATTTTAAAAATTTTTATCTTTTGGGGAAAAAATTAAAACTCAGGTAAGGGTGTCTCTGTTCAGAGACAGAAAATGATTCGGCCACTGCAAAGCTACAACCAGAATTGCTGATATACTTTGCTCAACTCCATTTTCCAAATGTGGAAATGTGATATAGGCCTATAGACACACCATCTGCTTAAATTAATACTGCACAAAAATATATGTTTTCATGTTTTTATTGAACACAACATGGAAACATTCACAGTGCAGGGTAGAAACAGTATGTGAACCTTTGGATTTAATAACTGGTTGACCCTCCTTTGGCAGCAATAACTTCAACCAAATGTTTCCTGTAGTTACAGATCAGACCTGCGGTCTGGAAGAATTTTGGACCATTCCTCTTCACAAAACTGTTTCAGTTCAGCAATATTTTTCTGATGTCCAGTGTGAATCACTCTCTTGAGGTCATGCCGAGCATTTCAATCAGGTTGAGGTCAGCACTCTGACTGGGCCACTCCAGAATATTTTCTTCTGTTGAAGCCACTCTTTTGTTGATTTACTTCTGTGTTTTGGGTAGTTGTTCTATTGCATCACCCATCCTCTGTTGAGCTTCAAGTTGAGCTCTGGCGGACAGATGGTCTTAAATTGTCCTGCAAAATGTCTTGATAAACTTGGGAATACATTTTTCTCAGCCTCCCCGAAAATGTTAAAAATGTAATGGTCAAATATATAAAGTTGTGTTAACACTTCATTGACTACAAATGCATTAGAGCATGTTAATCTAGAAGATGAGTTTGCTCAGAATAATCTAATTATGACAAATCAACTGACTCAATTTTGTTAACTTCTCATACATTACTGTAACGTCAATGCCATAGATTTCAAGAAATCATTTTCTTATACACTCTGTGGTCAATTAATTTGCACATAGAAGCTGAGTATCTATTAATTTCAATGGGACTGCTTGGAACAGTTTTTTTTCATTGCCTTGAAACTTGATGGTCATTAGATAAATGCCACGATTTTGTCCTGCCCCTGGAGACTCAGCGTCTCTAGGGGTAAAAGGCGTTGTCGGCGGGCCTCAGCTGGCCTGGTCGCTGAGCTTCTGTATGATAATTGGAGGATCAGTCAAAAGGCTGAATGCCATTTTGATTGACAGTTATTTTGAGCTATACACTGTGATTTAATTACTGGGAGCTCAGTCCCTTTGCAAATTTTGCAAGTGAAGTCAAAAGACAAACTGCAACTAATTTCTTGGTATTTACTTGTCAAAATTACCTGACCTTTACCATTGTTCATTTCTCACACTGTTCATTTCTTACACTTCTTACATTGTACATTTCTTAAATAAAACACTCATATTATTTCCTTTTTTCAGTTTGACATAATTTCAACATTTCCTTGTTCAAGTTTAATATAATTTCGTTAGTTTGTTCAATCACTCATTCATACTGTCGGCTAGGTCAGAGTGAACTAGCCAGCTAGCAAGGTGCACACGATGGCAGACAATGCTAATATTGTCGACCTGATTTTGGCAAAGACTGATCCAGGATCATATTTCTGACAGACGCTTAGACTTGATGTGTCTTACAGAGACTTGGCATCAACCAGATGTTTTCTCAGTTTTAAATGAGGCTTGTCCTCCTGGTTATTTATATTTACAATTGGGGCACCTAGTGGTTAAGGATCTGGTCTGGTGACCTGAAGGTTGCCGGTTCGATCCCTGGGCAGGTCACGACTGAAGTGCCCTTGAGCAAGGCACCTAACCCCCAATTGTAAGTCGCTTTAGATTAAAGTGTCTGCTAAATGGCTCAAATGTAAATGTACAAAAAGCCCGTACCACAGTTCGTGGGGGTGACCTGACTGTCATCTACCACAGTGATATGAAACTGTCTCCGCTGCCCTTGCCTAAGCTATTATCCTGTGAATGCTCGGCATTCAAGTGTAAATCCTCTTCACCTGTGACGTTTCTTCTCATTTATCAACCTCCTTAAACGAATTAATTTTTCATGCCTGAGATGTGTAACCTTTTTCAACTTTTTGTGCAACATCAGCAAATACTATCATGTTAAGTGATATGAATATTCATATAAACACTTGCTGCTTTGCTGCTTATTTTCTTCTAATACTACTATGTACTACTTCTAAATGCTACTAGATTGTTTACATTTTAGCCAACTTATTGATGATCCCACACATATACCATAACCATACTCTTGAATTGGTTATCGCTGGCTGTTCTGTTGTCACTGATTTGTCTGTGTATGACCTGGGTGTATCTGACCACAAGGTTGTGCCCATGGAAATACCACAATCAATGTCCTCTGTAAAAGCATGAAAATTTGTTTTAGGAACCTGAAAAATATTTGTCAAGGTTTCATGATAAAGGACCTATGACATCTCCTTCAAGCAGAACTAACATCAGTAAATGACATGGTGGACTTGTATAACAGAACACTAAGCAGTATTCTGGCTCGTCATGCTCCTGTCAAATCTAGAGTAGTTACTTTCCTTTGATCTCTTCCCTGGTTCACTCATAATTTATGGAAAAGTAAGACAGACAGTTTTAAGTAAGACAGAAAGCTTCTGGTCTCACTGCTCATAAGAAGCTTATTGTGAGCATCAAAAGTCCTATTCTAAATTTCTTAAAGTGGCTAGCTTGCAATATTATTCTAATATTACAAATGGAATGGGAAATTCCAAGCAGCTGTTTTCAACAACAAACCTGCTTCTCAAACCCCAAGCTCTCCTGCCACTTGACAAGCAACACATGAGCAATGTGATGATTTCATGACTTTCTTCTCAAAGAAAATGTACACAATTTGCAGTGCATTAACAAATCATTCCCACTCTATGTGCAGGCTGCTTCATTACAGTCAGAGGTCTCTGAGCCTCTTGGCTGTTTTTCTGTGATCTCAAGACATAATCAGAGGGATGAATCCTTCCACCTGTATTTTAGATCCCTTTCACACAGCCATAGTGAAAGCTATCACCACCATTATTAGCACTCTGATTACTACTGCAACAAACCACTCTCTCCAAACTGGTCAAGTTCCAATTGCTATCAAAACAGCTATAATTAAACGACAGCTAAAACATTTTTCTCTAAACCCTGATGTCATTGGAAATTACAGACCAATCTCAAACCATCCTTTCCTTTCAAAGGTTCTGGTGAAAACAGTTGCAACTTGTATTTTGTATCATCTCAGGCATAATCATCTTTTTGAGACATTCCAGTCAGGGTTCCACTCTGTCCATAGCACTAAAACTGAATTGATTAGAGTTACACAACCTATTAATTGCAGCAGATACTTGCTTGTCCTTCTTGATCTATCAGCAGCATTTGCTACTGTTGATCATGGGCATGGCATACTCCTGAACAGGCTGTGTTGCATTGCTGGCATAAAGACACTGCACTGGCCAGGTTTAAATTGTATCTAATGGCTAGAACAGAATTTGGAGAACTTGAGAATGCCAGATCAGATCTCAGACTCACTCAGTGACTTGTGGAGTCTCCCAGGGATTGGCTCTTGGTCCCATCCTTTTTGTTCTGTATTTAATGCCACTTTGAAATGTTATCAGGCACTACTGTGTTTTCTTTCTCTGTTATGCCAGGTTGCATCCTACCCTCACTTTGTTTAATGCTGAAAGATTGGTCCATGCTTTAGTGTCCTCAAGACTTGATTACTGTACTGCTCTTCTGTTGGGACTCTCCAGCAAGAAACTCCAGAGATTACAGTATGTTCAAAACAGTGCTGCCAGGATCCTGATGAGGGTACACATAAATGAGCATACTACACCTTTGTGCTCTTCATTGGCTCCCTGTGACTGAGAGGATTGAGTATAAGGTTATTCTCCTTATATACAAATGTATGCATGGACTTGTACCATAGAAACATATACGAGCCCTTCGTTATGTGTATCTGCACTGTCTTCACCCATCTAGAACAAAACTTGGCACCACGGGTGTTTGTGTCTTTTTTTCTGCAGCTCCGCACCTGTCCTCCCCGACCACATGAGGAAGCCACAGACAACCGATTGTTTTTAAAAACAACTAAGATTGATTTTGTGCTAAAAGATAGGTAAAGGTAACATGTTTAACATGTACAGGGGTTAGACAACGAAACTGAAACACCTGTCATTTTAGTGTGGGAGGTTTCATGGCTAAATTGGACCAGTCTGGTGGCCAATCTTCATTAACTGCACATTGCACCAGTAAGAGCAGAGAGTGAAGGTTCAATTAGCAGGTAAGAGCACAGTTATATAGTATATTACAATGCACACAACATTATGGTGACATACCAGAGTTCAAAAGAGGACAAATTGTTGGTGCACGTCTTGCTGGCGCATCTGTGACAGCAAGTCTTTGTGTCTAAATATTATTGAGCCACTTTGGGGTGTTTTGGAGGAGCGAGTCAGGAAACGGTTTCCTCCACCAGCATCACGTAGTGACCTGGCCACTATCCTGCAAGACGAATGGCTTAAAATCCCTCTGACCACTGTGCAGGACTTGTATATGTCATTCCCAAGACAAACTGACGCTGTATTGGCCGGAAAAAGAGGCCCTACTCCATACTAATAAATTATTGTGGTCTAAAACCAGGTGTTTCAGTTTCATTGTCTAACCTCTGTATATACACAGTGTGAGTTTCCCTGCTAATGTTCAAGTTTGATCACACTATGAAAGACAGTGATGTTCACCTGGAATACCACCTTAATGGTAACTTGCTCAACATCTGGCAGCTCCAGGCCCATACAAAGACAACAACCTGGCAGATTCATGAGCTCTAGTATGCAAATAGTATGCAGTCCAGATTCTGTGCAGCCTGCTCTAGACACCATCTCCAGCCTATATCAGTATTTTGGTCTCCAGGTCAACATCAAGAAAACTGATGTCATGACTCTCCACCCAACCTCCCACACTACCCAGCTTTCATATAATGGGAAGCCGTCTCAACCTTCTCCATCAGTTCACCTATCTTGGCTCAACACTTTCTTCTGACTGCTCTCTGGATGTGGAAATTAACTGCTGTCTCAAAAAAAGCCTCATCAGCTTTTGTGCAGCTTCAAAAGCGTGTTTGACAGCAACCATCTGAAAGTCAGCACTAACATTGTACAATGCAGTTTGTGTCTCTACACTGCTCTATGGGGCAGAAACATAGATCCCATATAAACGGCACATAAACAGCTTGGTTCCACTTTCAATGCCTTCAAAAAATTATCATTGTCCTGGGAAGACTGAATCCCATACACTGACATTCAATGACCAACACAATCTGCAATGAAGCAGCTTTGGTGAAAAGGCATCTGCGCTGGGCAGGCCAGCCTGGCAATCGTCTTCATCAAAAACACTGTATGGGCAACTAAGCAACTCAAAACAAGCTGCTCGTGATCAGAAAAGGTGCTATAAGGATTATACTAAGGGACTCATGAAGTACTGCAACATCAATCCAAGCTGTCAAAATAAATAAACAACAACTTTCTACAGAGGAGGACAGAAAGGCAGGTCCAATGACATCAGCGGGCAGGTGATATTACCCCAACATCAAGGCACACTTGATCCATCTGTGGTTGGGTGTGTGGCTCAAAATCGGCCTTCATAGTGACATGAAGTGTCACCAATGCTACCAGAATTAATTTCCCCCCACCCATTCACAACCCCTCCCCTGGAGCAAGTGTCATCATCAGACACAATGGAAAGCTGTGATTGATGTGTTAGTGTGCATGTGCTTGTGTATGTACACACCGGATTCCAAAAAAGTTGGGACACTAAACAAATTGTGAATAAAAACTGAATGCAATGATGTGGAGATGTCAAATGTCAATATTTTATTTGTAA